>BQNB010079250.1:0-30299 GCA_026074375.1 Tanacetum coccineum
AGGAAACCCACGAACATACTTCTCAATCTTCTTCCTTTCAGTGGGCACCAATTCAGGACACATCAAAGCCAGCTCATGGAAACGGTTGTTGTATGCCTCGATGTCATCTCCTTTCAGAGTCAGAGTCCAGAGCTCTTGTTCCATCTTTTGGATTTCAATTGCTGGGCAGTATTCCGTAGTCATCATCATCTTGAATTCAGTCCATGGAATACGGTTAGCATTGACGAGCCCTAGAGTATGCACGTTCCCATTCCACCATGTTAACGCACGACCCTCGAAGGTACTAGCAGCAAACATAACCTTGTCTTCTTCGGCACACTTGCCAGTTTCAAACACTTGCTCCACTTTCTCAATCCAACGCCTTAATCCAACAACACCCTCTGTTCCTTTAAAGGAATGAGGCTTTCCATTCAGAAAAGTCTTGTGCGAACAGCCCTGCACATTCACAGTTCTTCCAGCATTTCCATTGTTTCCTCCTGAACTTCCAGCACCATCTAGGTTAGCCCTAGACTTTTCGTATTCTTCAATAGCTTTAGCCACACGTCTTTCCACCAACCTCTTAACGGATACCTTTTTCAACCGTCTTCTGGGAGGCATGATTCTGTCAATAATAGGAGTACAAAATTCGTTAAGAATTTGTAAAAGTATACTGAGTTGAGGTATATGATACTAACCGAGAAAATAAGAGTAATAATCATGAATTAATCAGAATGGTCAATATTTATATAATCGACCGATACGAATGAATAGTAATACACTAGAAGATAGACATAAGGGATCGAATTTAAACCAAGTAATATATATAAACTATATAATACTATAATGATAACCAAAAGAGCAAGTAAGGATCAGGGAATGCGCGCGCGGATATCGGATCAGCGATGAAGGATTCTGTATTTTGAAAATGAAAGTAAGGAAAATCTTTAAAATTTGTGGTTATAGACTAGGTTTTGAAAATGACCCAGTTCCCTATAACCTTGGCTCTGGTACCAATCTGTAACACCCCCAAAATCTGATATGCAGCGGAATGGTAACCTTGGGGTGCTACGTCAAAGTACAACAATCAAGATATAGGAAACGACCTTAAATGGACGTTTTAAACAAGATCATTCGATGCATTATAACAAAATCAGAGTTCATACATTAGGTCCCATATGTTTTGAAAAGAAAAGTCATAGACATACTACATACGTTCTTTAAACAAAAGATTTATAATCCCAAAAGACGACATAAGTTTTCATAGATAAAAGTTGCATCGAATTTAAATAAAACACAGAATCCATCTTCATAGATATCCATCACGGCTCCCATCCAAGCTTATATCTGAGGACCTGAAATTAAACACGCTAAAAGTCAACACAAAGGTTGAGTGAATCCATAGGTTTATAAGTAAAAGAGCGGACCACAAGATTTTAGGTACTAGTAGACTATGAAACAAGTTCAGTAGTCCAAAAACATGTATTAATGCACTAAGCTCATGACCCCGAAGCCTTAACTAGATGTTTGCCCCAACTAGAATATAGGATGCTTGCCAACAACCTCACTTGTCCTCTCAATGTTAAATGCACCATGATCAAACTAGTGACCCAAGTAAGGTGGGGATTGTCAGTCCCGATAGATCTATCCACAACACTAGCGCTCACTACAATTAGCAATTAACGGCTCATGATAAATAGGGACTTCACGGCAAGAAGGTAACTTAGGCATTAATAATCAGGCAGTAATCTGGATAGCATACACTTTGAAAACACTTGAAAACACTTGTGTCCGTAGTAAAACAAGCATGTAATTCCACCCCGTAGAGTTTGTAAAACAAGTAGATAGAAATGGGGGCTATGAACTCACCTTAGAAGTGAAGTGATGAAATAATCGGGTAAATGGCAGAAAACGTATCACGGAAATATCCGAAAGCAACCTAAGTAAATATATGTCGTATCAGTACTCAAGTACTTTGACTTAACAACTATCATATACAATCCTATATAGTTATCATCATACTATCATTCGGGCTATCATAATTAAGAGGTCATGACATGACGTACGAGGAGCTAGGATACTTTAAATCGTAAATCCAACAACTCGTCGATACGCCATCCGAAGAGGCCTCATTATGAAATTCCCTAGTAATATAGCACTTTGATAACTAATAACATATATATTTCTATATAGCTACATCACCATCTAATCGTTTTAGCGAAATTATATTTATAAAGTAAAAACGTTTATAAATAACCCTTTAACAAAAACGGCGTAAAATGCACGTTTCAAGTCCGATTTGTATGTTTCTTGCGCCCACGTCTTCGTACTAAGACGATGTATCAAAATAAGACATTTTTAGGTTTTGAGTCCACTGATGAACAGTACTTTTACTGTTCACATCAGTTCACATATTTATTTATATAAGTTTAATAGTCGTAAAACCCGTAAATGTCGTATCTTATTCGTTATAGCTCCGTTTTTAGCGATTCTTTCGAGCACGTTCTTGTAATTGAAAGTTTTATCATATTATTGATGTTTTCAAAGTATAAGTTTCTGCCATGAATAGTAACTTTTATAAAAATAGTTTTATAAGAGTATTAACTATCGTAAACTCGTAACTAGCGTATCTTCTTCGTTATTAATCGGTTTTTCGAGTTCTTTATGACCCCACGATCCTTGTGACATGTAGTATTTTATAAAATCATAAAATATATATGTAAATTTCGAACTCCAAACAGCCCCTTTAGATATTTTTCTCAAAATGTGTTTAAAACTTGTTTTTAGGACTTTTTAGCTTTACCACTTTGTTACAAATCCATTAGAACCCTTAATATCTTATGTCTTATACTCCTAGGGTCCTTAGTATATGATTAATCCAAAGATTATCCAAGAATTATAAAATTTACAAGTAAATAAGTTCCTAGATGGTGATTAACTACATAGACATATATATGCATAAAATGATGAATGTAAAGACATAAAGGGTTTTAGATAACCTTAGAGTGATGAAATATGATACCCAACACAATCTAAACCCTTGTTTAGATTGTAAACCCAAGCTTGCAAGATCTTGATTTCCTAAACCCTAACTTTGCATTTTCTTGCTTAACACTTGTAAAGGATTAACCAAGCCTTCAAATCTTCTTAGGACATCTTAGATATGATGTAGGTATGTATGTAAATGTGTTATATAAAATTTGATATGGATTTGGTTGTGTTTGGGGTGTTGCCGTAGCCAAGAGAGGGAGGAGGGGAGAGATTTTGTGATGAAATTTGTAAAGAAATGTAAGTTATGATTTTGTAGTCTAGTTAGGGTATATATAGGGGTTAACTAGGGTTAAGGAACTCTAGTTAAGTCTAACTAGGGTAAGGTTAAGGAAATATCTAAAAGATATTTTAGATAAATATCTAATAAATATCTAATAAATATCTAATAAATATCTAGGGTTTTAAAAATGTGTATAAGTGATTTCCGGGTATGCTTAAACGTATTTAATTGCGAAACGTAAAATAAAATATAAAAAGTTAATTATTACTTTCATAAAAATAATATATTGCTTGCTTGACAAAAACTTTAATTCGTTTGGTGTCCGATTACGCTAAACGATAATTTTTTTAACTTACGCGATTTAACTTAACTATTAAAATTTAAAAGCGAACGCGTACGAGAAAAAAAATAATTAGTGAAATATATGACGTCGTAAATGACCTGAAAATACGATACTTAGCTCCTTGCCGAGACTTCCATCGAACCTTGGCAATTGGGTTACGGCTTTGCCTCAATTGTTTGACTTCTCAGTCCATGATCTCTACAGGTTTCTTATATATATATATATATATATATTATATTTATCATATATATACATAGCATAAACTTTTATAAACTTGTTCATTGTTATAAACGTACGGTATTTGTTGAAGCGTACGTTATTTTTTCACGTTCTGGGAATACCTAAATGTCATTATCGCGAAACGTAAACGCATTTCTCGTATCCGATAATAACTTTTTTGTGAATCTGTTAATAATTATTTCAAAATAATTATTAACTTGTTTACGTTAACTGATCATTTCTTGCTTAGCGATTTAACTTAACGATTCGATTAAAAAACAAAACGCGTACTGAAAAAAAATAGTGAATTTAAATGGCGTCGTTCATTGATCAAAAATTACGGATTGTTACAGTTGGTACCATCACTAGGGTACCATATTCTGTGCGCCCATTCTCGGGTACCGTCTATGTGGGTAGTGGACCTTCTCGGCAGGTTTTTTTCTGGCCTTACATAGTAAGGGATGTCACACTTGCTACATCGCCAGGTCAAGGGCCGTTCTCAACAAATGGTTGATAGGGGCTAACACTGAACATTCAACCTGAAAAGGGCTCAGTGTGATGGATAAATATTGGCAGAATTTGACACATGTTTTAAGGAGTGTAAATTATTAGGGTCAACATGCACTCTGGAGGTGGCTTCGTGTAGTTGTAAGATCAAGTTCATGTGTTAGTGAAGGTGAGAACCGAGGAAGAAAATAAGAATTGATGTCGATGTTTGAATCTTGTCAAAGGGATGTTGATCGACTTGTCATGGCACTCACCCTAGTCTGAGGAAGTGGTCCTTTGTGGTTCCAGTGGCACCTACAACAGTTCGATATTATCATGAAAGACCATATGTCGAACCTACTGCTCCTGTAGCTCCTGTTGCTCGTACTGCCCTGATGGATCACATTATGCCCGTACTACTCGTTGTCCTCGTCACGATGATCCCTATGTCATGGTTTAGAGATGCTTCCGCTAGAGATGTGGGTGATGATGCTGCTACTCACTAGTGACCACTAACCGTCAAGCCACCTGAGATCCCTACATTATTTTCTGTAGTGTAGGATCATTGTTGTCTCTTTATTTGCATCACTATACCGGGCATGTCAGTTTATTGTCTTTGGTACTTTAGAATCGTATTGACTGAGGTTAGTGGTTTTGGTAAAACCATGCATCCTTGTTCTTTCTTTTGTTGATGGACAAAGAATTACTATCCTGGAACTCATCCAAACCCCACACCAAACAATCTTTCTATATGATGTGTTGTGATGTCTTTAGGCTTTGATTGTTTTACTTTCGTGTGATTATTCTGTTTGCCTTGGATTGATTGCTTTTTACATGTTATGGTTATACCATTGTATGAATACTAATTGAGTTTTCTTCTATGATATGTCAGATTCATGCTGCCAAGAGCAATGACCAAGCCGCTATTGGAAGCTTGTCTCTGATTGGTGCAGCAGCACTTGCTCAGGTCGTGCTACATGAGGAAACACTAATTGGAGCGGCGGACCAGCGGTAATAACCGGGGGAAATGCTGGAGGCCAACGGTTGGGGCACCACCTGTCGTGATGTACATACTCAGTTTCATGAAATGCTCACCCCATGGTTTCCCAGGGAATGATGGGTCGCTATTTGAGTTTTGCCCGTTGGTTCGAGAAAACGGAAAGTGTTTTCAGCATCAGCGAATGTGCAGAGAGAAACAAGGTAAAGTTTGCTGCGGCTACACTTCAGGGTCGAGCTCATGACTGGTGGAACTCTCAGGTCGCACCTTGGGCATTGAGGTGGCTAATGAAAAGTCCTTGGAATGATATGAAAATATCGATCGAGAGAAGAATTTTGTCGCCAGAAGATGATTACAAGAATGGACGTGGAATGTGGAACTTTGAGGGTGATGAAGATTCCAATATATCTGCTTACACCCAAAGGGTTCATATGAATTGGTCCTGTATGCCCAGAAATGGTTTTACGGAGACGAAAAGAAGAAAGTGGAGGCCATACTCACCCCACCCCCCTACCTTTTACCCATCACCTTCTACTTACGTGCTTGCCTGAAAACATTAAAGGAGAAACAACTTCTTCCAGACCTGTTGTTCTTAATGAGGCTGTCTGAATGGCTCATACCCTAATGGAACAGAAGTTACAAGACAAAGCTGAAAGAATGCCGAGAGCAAACAAGAGAAAAGTGGGAGAGAACAACATATCAGGGTGGCAACAACAACAATAGGGTGGCACAACAACAACAACCATAGATTACTGGAACAAACAACAGCCACAACCAGAACAAACAATCAAAGACATAGGGATGCTGGGCTACTGACCACTACTCAAAATGCGAGAGCAAACAAACTAGGGTTGCTTCAAATGTAAACATTGTGGGCTTATCTCATTATTGATCAGTGCCACCAAAGTGCAAAAATTGTGAAAATGGACACAAGAAAAGGGGAACTACAAAAGCAAGTATGTGGCTTCTTGCGTACCAATGCTCGATCAGTTGTAGATTGTTATGATGTGGTTTGAGAAGAGGATACAAAGCAATGATGCCTCAAAGATGGAGCTGATCGATATGGTGGTAACGTGCGAGGTCAAGCATATGTCACCCGTGATGCAAGCTACACCAGGGCTCGAATGTCGGTGACTGTTCTTTATTAAATAATCGTTATGTTACAATACTGTTTGATTCGGGAGCGGATAAAATTTTTGTGGATGTTAGATTTAGCCATTTATTAGATATTAAACCAGCCAAATTAAATACTAGTTACGAAGTCGAACTAGCGAACGGAAAAGTGGTATGCACCAACACTGTTCTGAAGGGTTGTACTCTGAATTTACTTGACCACTTATTTGACATTGATCATATGCCAATAGAGTTGGGTACGTTCGATGTAGTAATTGGAATGGATTGGTTGGTAGAACGCGATGCCGTCATTGTATGTGGTAAAAAGGAGGTACATGTGCCTTACAAAAAAAGACGGTTAGTTGTTTAAGGGTGGATAGTGGTGCCATCATCACGATTAAAAAAGTGATATCCTGCATTAATAGCAAGAAAATACCTTAGAAAGGGGATACCAGTTGTTTCTTAGCTCAAGTGACAGAGAAAGAACTCGTCAAAGAAATTGTTTGCAAGATTGTGGCCAGTGATTCGTAACTTTCCTATAGGGATTTTTGTATGATTTTCCAGGAATCCCACCCTCTCTTGATATTAGACAAGTTGATTTTAGAATTGGAGCTTGTGCACGAGCCGCACCTGCTCGCGCATGTGCCCATATTGTTTAGGCACCATCTTGAATTGAAAAGAATTTGTCAGATTATATGAAGGAAATTACTAAAGAAAGGGTTTATTCGCCTTCCGAGCTCTTCACGCTTGGGAGCTCAGTGTTGTTCGTTAAGAAGAAGGACAGTCCTTCTGGTATGTGCATTGATTTATCGCGAGTCCTAAACTAAGTTGACCATCATGAATCGGTATAATCCAGGGGATTGACGACATGTTGACCAACTTCAAAGGTGTCCAGCTTTTATACTCAAGATCATCTGCGGTCTGGTTATCACCAACTCCGAATTAGAGAAGAAGATATCCCCATTACAGCTTTTCAGACTAGGTACGGTCACTATGAATTTCAAGTAATGCCGTTTGGTCTAACCAACGCTCCTGTGGTATTCATGGATTTAATGAATCGAGTGTGCAAGCCATACCTTGATAAATTTGTGATCGTATTCATTGATGACATACTTATCTACTCTAAGAATAAAGAAGAGAACGAAAAACATTTGAAGATCATTTTGGAGTTACTCAAGAAAGAGCAATTGTACGCCAAATTCTCAAAGTGCGATTTTTGGCTTAAGTCGGTACAATTTCTCGGTTACGTGATCACCAATAAAGGTGTCCACGTGGATCCTGCGAAGGTTGAGGCTATCCGAAATTGGTCTGCACCGACAACATCGACAGAACTAAGACAATTTTTGGGTTTAGCCGGATATTACCGAAGATTCATCGAGGGTTTTTTGTTAATTTCCATGATCTAACTAAATTGATCCAGAGAAGAACAAAATGTATGAATGGGGTTACGGAGATGGATGAAGGTTCCGGCCTTGAAGCAGAGTTATGGCTCTGCTCCTATCCTAGACTTTGCTTGTGGGAAATGAGAACTTCTTGTATTACTGCGATGCGTCGCACAAGGGTTTTATGGAGTCTGTTTTGATGCGAGGGAAAAGTGATAGTGTATGCCTCTCAACAACTAAAGAAACATGAGGAAAACTACACGACCCATGATTTAGAACTGGGTGCTGTAGTGTTTGCACTTAGACTCTGGAGACATTATTTGTATGGTACTAAGTGTACTGTGTACACAGATCATAAGAGTCTACAGTACATTCTGGATCAAAAAGAACTCAACATGAGACAGCGGCGATGGATTGAACTTTTGAGTGACTATGATTGTGAAATCCGTTACCATCCTGGTAAGGCCAACGTAGTGGCCGATGCCCTGAGTCGAAAGGACAGAGAACCAATAAGGGTTAGATCTTTGGTAATGACGGTACACACCAATTTACCTGAGAAAATACTCAACGCTCAGACTGATGCAATAAAAGAGGAAAACGTGAAGGCTGAAAATCTTGGAAGACGGATCAAGCCGATATTTGAGACCCGCTCTGATGGAATTCAATGCTTTGAAGGGCGAATTTGGTTACCATTATTTGGTGGATTACGGGATTTGATCATGCATGAATCGCACAAATCTAAGTATTCCATCCACCCGGGGTCGGACAAGATGTATCAAGACTTAAAGAAGCTCTACTGGTGGCCGAACATGAAAGCTGAGATCGCCACCTATGTCAGTAAATGTTTAACCTGTGCCAAGGTAAAGGCTGAGCACCAAAAGCCATCTGGTCTACTACAACAACCTGAAATCCCAGAGTGGAAGTGGGAGAAAATAACCATGGATTTTGTCTCAGGACTTCCAAGAACGCCAAGTGGTTATGACTCCATTTGGGTTATTGTTGACCGATTAACCAAATCTGCTCATTTCTTACCGATGAAGAAGACTGACAGCATAGAGAAACTCGCCCAATTATACTTAAAAGAAATTGTATGTAAGCATGGCGTGCCTACGTCAATTATCTCGGATAGAGACAGTTTGTTTACATCAAGATTTTGGAAATCACTACAAGAAGCGATGGGAACCCAACTGGATATGAGCACTGCTTATCACCCAGAGACTGATGGTCAAAGCGAGAGGACTATTCAGACAATGGAGGACATGTTGCGAGCATGCGTAATTGATTTTGGTAGTAGTTGGGATCGACATTTGCCATTAGTCGAATTCTCCTACAATAACAGTTATCATGCGAGCATTAAGGCTGCACCATTCGAAGCTTTATATGGGCGAAAGTGTAGATCGCCAGTTTGCTGGAGTGAGGTTGGAGATAGCCAACTCACAGGTCCAGAAATGATACGGGAGACAACTGAGAAGATAGTGCAGATTAAAAATCGGTTGTTGACTGCTCGAAGCCGCCAGAAAAGTTATGCGGATGTTAGACGCAAACCGATGGAATTTCAAGTGGGTGACATGGTCATGTTAAAGGTATCGCCTTGGAAGGGCGTAATTCGCTTTGGGAAACGTGGTAAGCTGAGTCCACGGTACATTGGGCCATTCAAAATCATAGAAAGAATTGGTCCCGTGGCATACAAGTTGGAGCTTCCTGATAAACTCCGTGGAATTCATAACACCTTCCATGTTTCGAATCTCAAGAAATGTCTAGCGGATGAAAACTTGGTTATCCCTCTTGAAGAGATCCAACTTGACGACAAATTGCACTTTATCGAGGAACCAGTAGAAATCATGGACCGCGAAGTGAAGCAGCTCAAGCAAAGTCGAATTCCTATTGTCAAGGTACGATGGAATTCTAGACGAGGTCCAGAATACACTTGGGAAAGAGAAGATTTCTTCAAAAGAAATTACCCGCATCTTTTCTCGAGTGATAAGAAGCAGTTTAGTAAATCGAGCACCGGGACGGCGCTCCCTTAAGGAGGGGAGGATGTAACATTCCGTATTCAAGGTCATTATTTTACTCCGAGCTTTAATTCTATTTTCATTTTTAAGCGAGTTATTAAATTTTACGTTTACCCGATTTAGTAAGAATTTTCCGTTTTTAGCTTTGCGTGAGCCGTAATTAGAAATCTTACTTACGTTCTTCGCATCGTAAGTGATCTATTAATCTCATATTATTCCCCAATGATTATAATTTTCCCCATTTTCATTTTCCGTTGTGTTTCGCGTTTACGAAAATTCTTGCTAAAACTCGCGTTTTTTTACCTTAAACCTTACTTTTTCTTTTATAACCTTACACAACACTTTAACAAAATACATATAAACTAAAAATCAAAAAAAAAATATAATTTTCCCTCCCCCCAAGGCCCTAAAAACCGGCCACACCCAAAACCACACTCCAACTCAATTCTCTTTTCCATAAAACACAATTATACTACTTCATTTCCCCACACATGCAAAACATCTTTCACCTCCCATTTTCAAATCTCATTTCCACCTTCTCCTTTGCTCCCATTGCTGCCAAAATTCATACACACCACCATCACCATCTCACAAATTTATTCAACTCCTTTTAGGCTTTATAACACCATCCTTTTGCCTCTTGCAAAGTTTGGTGTAGTTTCTTGAAGATTTGAAGGTGTTTAGGACTAGTTTTCTTGGAGTTTCTTGAAGGTTTTGATTGGGTTTGTGTTAGAAGAGTGTTATAATCATTAGAAGAAGGTTATAAGGTTGTTAACATTGGGTTACTTTGGTCGAATTCAGCAAACACAAGAAGGAGGGTATTCTTGTTTGATTCCTAGTCTCAATCTCTCTTTTAGTAAGCCCTAAATTTCTTTATTTGTCTTATCTTTTTATTTACTTGTTTTCTTTAATTTATAATCCATAAAAATGGATGTTAGGTTCTGGAAATATTAAGTTTTTATGTTTACTAATGTGTCTAATCATTAGTTATGGCATTGTGTTAAATTTTAAAGAGAATAAAATGATGTTTGGATTGGATTATAATAGGGTTATGAAACTGTTTTTACATCAGTAGCAAAACAGATGGATTACGAAATATTTTTGGTAATATGGGTACCTGAGTAAATTTAATAATGATGGTGGTTATGTGGGTCTTAAGGTATATTGGTTAATTGGAATAGGAGCGTATTCCTCCGGCTGAGCTTGATCGGGCAATTTACTTAAAACTAGTCAAGTTTTGCACTCAGTTGCGGGAAACGGGGTATAACCCCATATTTTTGCACTAACTTTCTGAAATAAAAAGTTGTTCCCTGTAGAGGACACTTATAGCTACCATCTCCAAGTGGTCTCACGTTTATAGCATGTATAGATTGTGATTTATGGTCATTTTCGTGGAGTGGAAATATTCAGAAAATAAACTGTTTGAAATAGAAGGGAATATGGTAATTTCACACAGGATCATTGACCCCTGGACAGTTGAGGCTTTATTTTGAAAAGTAGACTTCAAAAGCTCTTCTGGAGGTGAAAACCTTTTTCATGCTCATTATGAATTACGGATTTGATTATGATGACTAAAGTTGGAAGTTTTCAGAATTTTATAAATAAAAGTACTAGACGTAAACCAAAACGGCTAACATTTGTGTGAGTTGTCGGGTATAGCAGTAAGTAAAAACATGGTATGATGACATATTCATACAAGATTGGGACACTTGAATTTTAGGGTAAAATTGGTCAATTAAAAACTTGTATGCAATAGCCATGCTAAGCGGACATAAGTAAAACTTTTATAAAGTCATCATTTGGTTTCATCTTTTCTCGCGTAAGTATTAGATTGTTTTTCTAAGTCGCGCCTTTTATTTTAGGTCACTCTTAGGAGTATTTGTCTTACTTCAGCTCCTATATTACTTGATATTACCGTTCGCTCAAGGTGAGTTCATAGCCTCGCCTTTCAACTTTTAACTGTATTTATAAACCCCGCGAGGGAGATACATGCTTGTTTTATAAACTGAGCACAAGAAACTTTATGGTATGCTGGACCCGAATATGATATAAATTGCATGAGTAGCTATTGCCAAAAGACCTCACATCATGAACTGTTAATTGCCTATAATGGGTAAGCGCTAGTACAAATAAATAGATCTATTGGGTTTGACAGCCCTGTCCGGGGGTATGAATCGAATCCTTTCGAGCACCCAGTCAACGGGTAATTTGTATTTAGATTTAGGTTAAGGCATATACCTCAAGTTATGAGGCAACGTGATTTACATACAAGATATGTGGCAAACGTAAGGTCTTCGGTGTGTCATGAGCTTATTGCAATAGAAACTTGATAAATGGCTTGTCCGTACAACAAGTCACACGATGAACAAAACTTGTAGTTCTCTTTTAACTCTTATAAACTCTATGGATTCACTCAACATTATTGTTGACTTTTAAGATGTTTCTATCTAGGTAACCAGGGTGATGGATTGCGGTACGAGGATGTTGCGCTAAAGTTTCAAGAACTTTACTTTTGTTCCATTTTATAAAACTAATTATCCATGATTTGGAAAAACCTATGTTATGAATTTGGTAACGCTTCTGTGAGACCTATGTTGTTTACTCTGAAACTTCTTTAAATGGAACAATGTTTTTTTTTAAACGCCTCTTTTTGAGTCGTTTTCTATATCCTTGTGTAATTGTGCTATGACTTAACACCCAATTGTTGTATATTCCGCTGCGTGAACTTTGGGGGTGTTAAAAGATCTAACAAATTCTATCTTAGCAACAGTAGAAAAAACAGTTTTCTTCTCATCTGACACCAACTCCTCAATCAATGGGGCATCAGAAGATTCCCTAACTATATTAGAAGTATCTTCACTAACACTCTTACTAGGATTAGGTCCATAGCCTTCAAACTCAGGCTGTTGGAACCCCTCTATACTAGAGTAGGACAAATCAAGATTTAGGGGTGAAAATAACCCTGTCTGAGGAGGTGAAACAGCATTATAGCTTACAAACCCCATACCATTTCTACTTTTTTCATGTATCTGACTCCCTATTAATTTGTCTAGACTCTTAGAAGCATTATCAAATTTTTTTAATTTTAAGTTGATTGCTTTCTTTTTTTGCTTATGCCTATTCTAATCCTCACTTTTAAGCATGTATATTTCTGAATTCTTGATTATGAGATATCTCTTTTAAGAAAACAAGGTTCTCACAAAAAAATAACCTCATTTTTTGTAAAGCAAGTTGCTCTTCTACAGATGCTAACCCTCTTTTATAATTTGCTAAATTGAACTCAGATTTGTTAAACTCTATTCTTAAATCATCAAGTTGAGTTTTAAGAGTTTCAAAGCTTTTTAGACAGGTTTTTGAATAAGTTTTGTCATTATGTACCTTAGAGTCTTAAAAATCCATAAGAGCCATATTTGTGGGGACTTCATCATCTGCTATATAGCTCTAGTCAAAACCAGCTCCATCAATAGCCAACATGTCTTTTGAAGAAGTTTCTTCTACATTTACAGTCCTTCTAGAGCTGTCTTGATTCCTGTTCCTGCTATCTTGGTTCCTAGGTCCTTTGCATTCCCTTGCAAAGTGTCCCATCTTGTGACAGTTGAAACACTCCACCTTTGACTTATCATATCCAGCTGTGTCACTCCCATTGATAGTGATCTTTCTACCAATTTTCTGGAAAAACCTTCTTGTCCTCATGCTCAGCAATGCTAACTGCCACTTCAAATCCATCTCTTCTAAGTCATCTTCATGGATTTGTTCAAGGTCCGCATGTATAAGTTAAGACCCGTTTGGTTGACTAACCAAAAATGCATAAACAGTGTCATCACATAAGTTAGCAGTACTAATTTGAGTACTAGCAGTGCTAATTTAAGTGCTAGCAGGGCTAACTTGAGTGTTAGCAGTACTAACTCTGTAAGCAGTATTAACTTCATTAGTACTGCTAGGTGATGACACAAAAGCCATATTCTGAGAACTTAAGCTTGAGCTTGAGCTTGCGGTTCCTTTAACCTCTTGTTCAACAATCTTGAAATTGTTGTAGAGATCATCAAAGCTCATCGTGTCTAGATCAGGTTTATTCCTCCAGACCACAACATGAGTATTCCACTCAAAAGGCATACTTCTCAAAAATTTCAAATTGAGATCTTCTTGTGAAATATTTTCACCCAAGATGTAGATCCCTTCTTGACAGATCTTACTTAGCTTGTTAAAGCTTAGTTGTATTAGATAGATCCAAGACAACTATAGTAGAAACTAAGATTGAGAATATCACAAACTATGCAGAATCTAGTTTGCAATACTAAGAAGAACAATGAAACAGTAAAACAAGATCTTTACTAAACTTTCAATATATTGAATACTATTTTGAGTTACAAAATAGCTATGAATACTAACTATGATTGCTATGCAAACTATGAATACTAAGATGAAAACTTAATATCTAGATCTATGCCTTAGGATTCCTTTTATACACCTAGGAAACCCTAATGGGCTTACAAAACACGTTAAGTGATCAATGCATATCTATTCCTAATATATCTCATGCATATCACTTTGGCAGTACTAACTATTATAACTAACAATACTAACTATATAACTAACAGTACTAATAAACTAACAGTACTAACTTTGTACTGGCAGCACTAACTATTACACTAGTAGCACTAATGACTTAGACAGTTTTCTCTAATCTTTAGTAGCAGCACAAACTTGAACCAGCAGCATTAAGTTGTAGAAGGCTCTAATTCCTAATAATCTTCCCCTAAACTTGATATTCACCTTGTTAATCCTCAAGTTTCTTCATTACCAGCATCTTGATCACTAGGAGGATGTATCCAAACACTCTTCTACTTCTGAAGTTGTGATCTTGTAAACCTGAGAAGCTCAAATGCCATTTTACTTTCATGATCAACCTCTAGTCTTCTATTTAACATCCTTGAAAGCATTTCTTATGTAAGAGGATATGTATTTTCTACCATCATGTGAATAGAAATTCCAATATCCATCAACAATACATAAACTCCACATGAGTCAAATAATCTCTAGCTTATCAAGTTGTAGTCCTGTTATTCTTCCATATTTCATCTTCTTCACTAGGCTCAAATAAATTCTTCAAATCTCCCCAAAGCAACAAGTCATATCCTTCTGTACTTGTTGACTCATACCTTTCTTTTACCAGCCTGTAAAGATCTATCACATCTTGTTTGTCAAAGTCATCAAGTATTCTACTGAATATTTTTTAATTCTTAGAACTTCCATCTGCTCTGATGATTTGATAACACATCATGTTCTCTGTCAGAATGTGTGTCTTCCAGTCAATTATTGGATATTTGGTAGCCAAAGATTCAAAATCCATAGCAATATCATCCCTTAAAACTATATCTAAACAGGCTCTAAGCTCTTCTCTTTCAGCCTCATCCTCTAGTTTCTACTTCTTGACACTTTCTTCATCATGTTCTGCTCTTGGTCTCTTCTTACTACTTTCTGTTTTCTTTTGACTGTCACCATCCTCCTTGCCACTGTCTTTACCATCTTAGAATCCAAAGAAACAAAATCATTAATCCACTTCTGCTCCTTTTTATATAACTTCTAAATTTCTTCAAAACTCTTGCTCTTCAGTTGAGTGTGAGTGTAATTGCCCATGTGTTTCAGATAAGTTACAATTTTGTTCTTGAGTTGAGCTCTAGTTGGTGGCTTGTTTCTAATTTGTTCAGCTCTTTGTGCAGCAAAGAACTTCTTCCTTTCTGCAATCAAATCTACCAACATTCTAGCTTTCTCATCAATAGTGAATTGTTCTCTTTCTTCTTGTTGAAGTCTTTCAGCTAGTAATTCATCTACATCCATTCTTGCTGAACATCTTCCAAGTGTCCAATCAATGCAACATCCTTAGCCTCTTGTTTTGCAGCTTTTTCCCTAGCAATCCTTTGCTCTTTCTCAAACTGTGCTTGTTCTTCTTCAAACAACCTTTGAGCTAGCTCTTCATCCATCTGAATATGTGCCTTTCTTGGATTCTTTAGAGTAGGTTCATGCTCCACTATCTTGCCTTTACCTTTGTCTTGGCTTTATACTGTTGGTACTGGTATTGCTCTCCTTGGTTCTTCTTTAACATTACGAATCATTACTAAGATTGTCCTTGGTCTTGCACTCCTAATGGCCACAAGTGTATTAGCAATAGTTGTCATCTCATCTTCAAAAACATCCCTAGCAGTACTTGTAGAAGGACCAGCAGCACTAACATTTGAAGGTCCGGCAGTACTAACATGTGAAGGTCCAGCAGTACTAACATTAATACTATCAGTATTAAGTGTATCCCCAACAGTAGTAATTTGTTCAATAGTACTACCACCTTCAACATTCTCCATTGCATCATCAAGCACATCAAAGTCACTATCATTAAACATTGGCTTTGTCATGTCACTTTTCCTCCCCTGTTTGGATACATTCTCCTTATCTAAACATTTTCTCATAGATGTACCAATCTTGAAAAGCTTCATCCATGGAGTTCTTGCCCTTAGTGCCTTTTCCAATCTTTTGACTCTCCTTTTTAGCTTTTGGATCACCAAGTCTTGAGCAGTCTTTGAGTTTTCCAAAGCAAGAACTCTATTTGACAATTAGGTATAAAGATTTATCACTTCATTAAAGTTAGGTCTATCCTCATCACTTCCAGGTATGTGACCTTCTGAGAGAGGTTAATAATGAGGTGTTGGTGGTACAAAATCTGTCAAATCAACTTGATATTCCATATTGTCCTCCCCACTTCTAGATGTGTTACCTTCTGAGAGAGGTGGGTCATGGGACTTTTTAGATGCGGTCTTAAACCTAGTCTGAGCATCTGCACCCCTCAATGTGGTATCTTGGCGCCTGGGTCCACTACCTGAACCAAGTCCCTTAGGAGATGGTTCATTAAGTGTTGATTGCGGTCATAGTGTTTGTTACCACTGGCCTGTGCTGCATCTAAGCTAGCAGTAGTAGTGGTAGCCCTCACCACTCTGTCATCCCTCTCCTTAAAGACAGCCTCATCTGCTACATTTGGTATAGGCACACTAGTTTGAGATAACTAAATGTCCTTTTGTAAGGCTTGCCTAGGTGATTGAGTATTTTAGGGTGATGATAATTCAGTAACAGAGTGGTAGCCCTCACCACTCTGTCCTGAACCTTACCCCCAACTACAGGTGGTGCCAACATTGATTCAAACAATGGAGTAACTCTCCCTGAAAAATCTTTTCCTTTTGTTTTCATATTAGTGAAAACCTTTTTATTATGTTTACGTGTTTCATAAGTATCATTAAAAGTTTCTGTAAGAGAAATCTGATTATTCAAAAAGAATTGTAAAAACCTTGGATACATTAAAGATTTCTTTGTATTGGTATCCAAGTTCCTCAACATACCATCAAAAATTAGTTTAGAAAAGTTAAACTGTTGACCAATAGCTAAACAAATGACTGCAAATGCTATATTAGTGGAAAATTCATTCCAAGAAGTAGATTTTGAACTTAGGCAGTGTAAGATGGTATGTATGAGGTACTTCCATTAAGGAGAGAAGAGAGCTTTTTGAAAAGTAAGTTTGTCAGAATCACTCTCATACCCCCATCAATGCAAGGTTTTCAAAAATAGCAGTATTTGTTAGACAAGTAATACCATCTATCATTAAAGTGAAGATCACTCCTCACTGATGATTCTGATATTACTATTGTCTTGCCATCAACTGTGGCATGAATTTGCTTCACATCATTGACTGTTTAAGAATGTATAGTATTCCACAATGTTTCATATCGGACAGCATATACTAGTTAGACTTAAAGTTAGGGCATAATGAATAGAGCTAGTAGTAAGAAAGTCCACTATCTGATTAAACTCGGCATTCTCCTCTGTTCTTTCCAAACAAGCAACCATATTATGTTGATCAACAAACTTTAAATCCGCATTAGATGATAATTGGGTGGGGGGGATTATTGTTGGAGTCGGTGATAAATTGAATTTAGGTTTGAAATCGAAAGAGTATTAATGAATATTGGGTGATCGTATGCGCTTAAATAGGTATAAATGAAACCTATAAGAGAAGTTATCCTTTTATAGACCCAAAATTCCCTCAACAGTTATAAGTCTAACGAACTTCAACAGTAACCCAGCAGTACTAACTTTGGCTCAGCAGCACTAACTTTTGCCTAGCAGCACCAAATCCTGTCTAGCATCGTTAAATTTACAACTATCAGTTTTAACTCCATATTCATCACTAATATCATCTTCAAACCTCATCAATTATAACTCTAACAAACACATCTTTAGAGATTAAGTAATCCAATGCTAGCAATCAAAAAGTTAAATCTGCTAACATCAAAAGCCTTTGTGAGAAGATCTGCCCTAAATTTTGGTCAGTGTGAATCTTGATCACCTGAATCAACTTCTTCTCATAAGAATCTCTGATGAAATGAGCCTTATCTCTATGTGCTTGGTTTTAGAGTGAAACACTGGATTCTTCACAATACAAATGGTGCTTTCATTATCAATGTAAATCTTGGTGTTCATGAAATTAAACCCATAATCAAGCATTTGATTTTGGATCCATAACACCTGTCCACAACAATTAGCAGCAGCAACATACTCTGCTTCAGTGGTAGAGTTGGCAACTATAGTTTGCTTTTTACATTGCCATGAAATCAACCTTTTGCCAAGAAATTGACAACCTCCTGTTGTGGATTTCCTGTCAAGGCTAGCTCCAGCATAATCACTATCAGAAAAAGCTTCCAAGTCAAATGGTGAATCCCTAGGATACCAAAGGCCCAATTTAGGTTGACCTTTCAAGTATCTAAAGATCCTCTTCACAGCATGAACATATGAGACTTTAGGAGTAACTTGGAACCTTACACAAGCACAAACATCAAACATTATGTCAGGCTTAGAAGCTGTCAAGTACATCAATGATCCAATCATTGATCTGTATAAATAAACATCCACATCCTTAGCTTCTTCATCCTTGAGCAATGCCTTGTTAGTCTCAATTGGAGTGCTTGTTGTCTTCATTGTGACAAAATCAAACTTCTTCAATATATCAGCCACATACTTGTCTTGGCTGATGAAGATTCCATCATCTCTCTGCATGACCTGCAACCCTAAGAAGAAAGTGAGCTCCCCCATAGAACTCATCTGGAACTTCTTGTGCATCAAACTTTCAAACTCTATGCATAAAGACTTCTTAGTAGACCCAAAGATGATGTCATCTACATACACCTGCACTAACAGGATATCACCTTGGTTCTTCTTGATAAACAAAGTCTTATCAATGATCCCTCTTCTAAATCTATTTTCTAATAAGTAGGTAGACAAGGTCTCATACCAGGCTCTAGGAGCTTGATGTAGACCATATAAAGCTTTTTCTACCTTATAAACTTTGTCAGGGAACTATGGATCTTCAAAACTAGGAGGTTGGCACACATACACCTCCTCTTTAATAGTACCATATAAAAAGGCACTCTTCACATCCATTTGGTACACAATAAACCCCATAAATGATGCATAGGCCAAAAATAACCTGATTGCTTCTATCCTTGCAATAGGAGCAAAAACCTCATCATAATCAATGCCTTCTTCTTGGGTGTAACCTTGTGCAACCAGTCTTGCCTTGTTTCTAACTACTATCCCTCTCTCATCTTTCTTGTTTTTATAGACACATTTTGTTCCAATGGCATGCTTGCCTTTGGGTAAATCAACCAATCTCCAAACCTTCTGCAATCTAAACTATAGTAACTCATCATGCATTGCCTCTATCCAGCTTGGATCTTTCAAAGTTTGTGTCACTTTCTTGGGTTCTATTTATGAGACAAAATAGGCAAATAATCAGTTTTGATAATCTTTGTGATTTGTTCTCCTCTGCTTTTTGATGTAACTGACAATAGAAAGTTCTTCAGAAATCTTGGTCATCCTTCTTGTTTTAGTAGCTGAATTTATGTCTCTAATGATTTGGTATTTAGGATGATCCTTGTGAATTCTGGTTGTAGGAATAGGACTGACATTCATGGTGGTTTCCAAGTTGTTAAGGTCAGCCTCTGCACCCACATCTTCATCATCATATGCACCACTAAAGATACCAGTATTTAGAAGATCAGCAGTATCCTCCAAATCAGGCATAAGAGGATCAGTAGGAAGATCATCAGCATTAGTAAAACTTTGCCCAACAGTACTAACAGATGGACTAACAGTACTATCTTTGTTACTTCTGTTAGCATAACCTTTCTTCTGTTGAACAAGAAAAATATCCAATGCAACTCTGAAATCTTGCACATTCTGGTCATGTTTTTTGTTTGAAGCTCGTCCTTCCTTCTCTTGACCATTTCTTTCACCTTCATTTGATGGTTCTTCATTAGTCTTTTTACCAGCATCATCAGCAACTGCATCCTTTGAGCTCTGTGGACTATCATAAAGTAATGGTAGCAGAATATATTGTTGAGTAGGTATTGCATCAACATTATCCTTGATACTTGCATTCTTATTAGTTTGATTCCCTACAGTAACTGGCTCATAATTCATAGAGTTTGTTAGTAAATCAATATCAAAGAGCCAATCTGGTCCACTCTGTGCAACATTGGGTTTGTTTTCAAGAAAGGTTATGTACAGGTTTTCCTCTACCTTCCTAGTTCTAGTGTTAAATACCCTAAAAGCTTTGCTATTTATAGAGTATCCAACAAAGAACCCCTCATCAACCTTCCCATCAAATTTTCCTAGGGATCTAAGGTATTAAGAATAGTCATAGGACACCCAAAAGGTCTCATAAAACTTATTCTAAGTGGTCTACTATGTAATAGTTCATATGGTGTCTTGTTGTGAGGCTTGGTCACTAAAACCCTATTCTGAACATAACAAGCAGTACTAACTGCTTTAGCCTAAAATGTAATAGGTAATAATGAATCTGCTAGCATAGTCCTAGCTGCCTCTATTAGTGTCATATTCTTTCTTTCAGCAACTTCATTTTGTTGTGGAGTTCTGGCAACACTAAACTCCCTCTTAATCCCTTTCATCCCACAGAACTGATTCATGTCATTATTTTTAAACTCAGTTCCATTGTCACATCTGATGATTTTAACCTTATGATTTATTTGGTTTTCTATGCCAGTAATAAAAGTTTTAAGGATCTCACTAGTCTCATCCTTAGTGGCTAAAAACAAAACCTAACTAAACCTACTATAGTCATCAGTGACAACAAGGCAATATATCTTGTGATTGATACTCCTTACAGATGTTGGCCCAAATAAGTCCATATGCAACATTTGTAAGGGTTGGCTGATAGAGCTCACAAGCTTGGTCTTACAAGAAGCTTTGTGTTGCTTTCCCTTCTGACAAGCAACACAAGTATGGTTATTTTCAAAAAGCTTTGAAGGCAAACCTCTAACAAGGTTTCCTTTCATAAGTTTGTTCATAGTTTTAAAGTTTATATGACCAAGCCTCCTATGCCATAAATTAGACTCATCAATTGTAGCCTTTGCAAATAAACAAGTCAAACCTCCTGAAGGAACAACATTCTTTAGATCAAAACTGTACATGTTGTTCTGTCTGGGAACTTTAAGCAAGACTTGACTTTCATCAAGTAGCTTAAAGTCAGGAGATAGAACAAGACATTCAGTCTCAGTGAAAAGAACACTGTTTTTCTTGTCACACATTTGTGAGACAGAGAAAAGGTTAAACTTAAGTTCCTTTACAAAGTATACATCTTCAAAGTTTAATTTCCTAGTCCTAATTTTACCTTTTCCAATAATTTTACCTCCTTTAGGACTTCCTGCAAATGCAACAAATCCACCATCAACCTCTTGATAATCTGTAAGAAAGGACTTGTTTCCAATCATATGCCTAGAGCATCCACTGTCAAAAATTCCTTGATCCTGTAATGTGTATTGTGGATTACCCTGCACTCAAAATGAGAGAATTAGTTTCTTTTGGGGACCCAAGCCATTACTGACTTGAGTCTGCCTTGTAGATCAACATAGTCAAATATTTTAAGCATGTATGATCTACTGTCTTTGGAGGTATGGTCAATAACATTTCCTGTTGGTCTCCAAATCTAGCATGCTGAGGACTTAACAGCATTTTCCCCATACCTACAGCAGCACTAACTACTGCTTTTGGCCCAGCGGTAGTTACATTGTTAACCCTAGCAGTTTTAACTTTTTCATTAAGATTATAGGTTTTAGCTGCTGATTTTTGGTTAAAAGCCCTTCTTACTAGTGAATGTGCTTTAAAATAAGAATATGTTTTGGGTAATGCATCATTCACTTTTGATTTAGGGGCAGCAGTATTAACAGGCCTGGCAGTACTAATTGATGTTGTTAAAGGGCCTTCTAACTTATATATGTGCTTTATTTAAAACATTTGATGCTTTCCTTGCACTATTCCACTGTTGGACAAGGTAGGCAATATTAATGTCTGAGCAGTAATTAAACTGATACTGCTAAGCTTTTTGAAAAGTTTTTTGGCCCAACATATTAAGTGTTTTAATGCATTTTATTAAGTCAACTTTTTGGACCAAGTTTTCTTTTAGTGAGGGTGATTCCATTCGTTTTAAGAAATTTGGGGTGATTTGCCCTCTAGCTTGTTCCAATACAGTTTTCTTCTACCATTTTCTTCACAATCTTTGATCAAAGATTAAAACTGCCATAATTCATACAAGCTCTTTATTTTTAAACTCAAAATTAATTCCTAATTATTTCCGACATCAAATATTCTAGTTTCTCTAGTTACCTCTAGGGCTTTGACTGTTTTCCCTAAGGTATTTAGCTTGCTTTTTGTTCTCTACCTTCTTAACAGACTCCCTAGCTGTTTTCACATGTTTATTAGATTTAACAAATTCTGTTTTGGCAAAACTAGGTTTTCTCTATTTATGATTTAAAATAAACGCATTCTCATTCTCCATCCTCACATCAATATCTAATTCTTCAATAAGAGGTTCACCACAGACTTAGGTTTGACACACAATTCTTAGCTTCGCTTAGTTGTACCATCAGGTAACAAGTTACCGACTCACTACAAACATATACTCCCTCATTAGCAAGTACCCAATCATATTTATGGGGCATGAAGTTTTTCCCAAAATAGGATGGGTGAACATCAAGATCCCATCGACTTGTTTTGTACCTTTCAATTCCCTGACTATCAAACACATGACTATCAACTACTTGACTATCAAAACCCCACACCATTTTTTTTGAAGCTTATCACTTACTTGATTCTCAACATTTTGCCTTAGATTTTTAGATGAATTCACCAAACTTTTCTAAGTAAGTTTTAAATCATCTCTTTCCTTTTCTGCTTTTTCATTTTTTCTTTCTAATCTGTTATACGCATTATCTATATATATTTTTTAGTTGTTTATAGGTTTATTATTATTTACTATTACTACTATTATTATTATTACTATACTTAACTCGATTTAAGATTCCTTAATGATACGGTTCAAGTGGGAATGATCCACTCTAAAAGCTTGGGGGTATGGGATTTTTGGTATATACTCACGGTATGGATACTCTTTTGTTTTTACCACGTGATAGCCCCTTTTTGATGTCTTAATAGGTTTATCTTTTTTAGTTTTATTGTCAACGATGATATGAGGTCGTGGATCTTTTTGAGTTTTCAGAGAATCATCGGACTTTCCACTCCCGGTGAATACGGCATTCATATGTTCGGTTTGAGCTTGAGGAGGAGGATGAGGGTTAGTCCTATGGGTTTGTTTTGAAAAGACATTTTGAGACTTCTCCCACTCATCTATTTTTCTTTCCATATTTTTAATTTTAGTTTGGAAATTCTTTTCATTTTGCTTCATCTTTAAAATCATATCATTAACATTGTTCTTGAAAAACATATTTGTAACTCTTTGACCATCCAAGAATTTAGTCATTAATTTTTCGAAATCAGTTTTAGATTGAGGTTCTTGGTTGATAGGTTTAGACTTTTTGTTGGGTAAAACACCGGTAGTTTTACGATCGTCGCTGTCATAGAGTTTCCAATGAACAGTTCTCATGCTACGGATACGTCTTTTGAAATCTTCGAGATCATTTCTCACATCATTGTTTAATTCTGTGAGCGATTTCTCTTTCTCAGAAATCATTAGGATCATGAAGGGATTGACGAGAAGACGAATCATGAGAATTTTGTTTTGAGATCTTCAGATTGAATGTAAATGCTTCATCGACTTCACCACATCTAGTGTCATCGTTCATGTGTTTTTAGAAGAATTTCTATTTATAAGCTCAGTATAGTCTCACGTATATCTTCTAATTCTTCATTTAAGCTTATAACTTGAGGATCCATTTTTACTGTTAGAGCTTCCAACTTTTCCATTAATCGAGAATTGTCATTATTACTTCCACTTTCATCGGTGAAGGAAACAGATTTTTGATGATGATCGTTTTGAGATTTAGTCGACCAATCATGTTCGAAAAAGACTTTGTCCTCGAGAATTTGAAAAGCTTGATTCGGGCTTTTGTAGAGGAAGATTTCTCTGGCTGTTACGTCCAGGATTGCTTGAGTGGATTCATCTAGACCATGATAGAATATTTGAATAATAGCTTCTTTGGTCAAACCGTGCCCATGACAATTTCGAAGCATGCTCTTGAGTCGTAACCAAGCGTCGTAACTTCATCACATCGGTTTGAAGAAATTTCGGATTTCAAGTAAAAGTCGGTTGAATAACAAAGGTGGAAAGAATTTGTTTACAAAAGCTTTTCTCATTTGTTCCCACGATGTTATAGACTCTTCATTTAGTTTGTTAAACCATGTTTTAGCTTCATCGCACACGGAAAAAGGAAATATCAAAAGCTTAATAGCTTCACTCTGCGTTTCACCGTATCTGAACATGTTGCAGATTGCGAGAAACTCACGGATGTGGTCATGCGGATCGGCCCCAGATAGACCATACAAATTATTTTCCAAAAGTCAGTTTCAGGGTACTAGTATAACAATGTTTTCATCAACATTGGTTGACCAATGTCAGAATTAGGAGGTCGGTGCATACAGTCTAAGCAACTGTTCCCACATAGGCTGATCATTCGGAGTCGGAAATTATCGTTTAGGTTCTACATCCTGCTTCAGGTATATTTATAAACGACAAAGTCATTAACAAGAATGTTGGGTTGAAGAATGAATGTTCGATTCTCGACGATTCTTTTGGATACTTTTACAATATCCTTTGTAATTAAATTTTTATTAAATTTGTATATTAGATTCACAGGTTGTTTTCCGAAAGATCAGGGGATTGTAAACATACTAAAGCATGTCTGCAAAGAAGACATTTTATATATATAATTAAGTTAATAGGATATATCAAAATAAAATAAATTATTTCATATAATTTTTATTATTTTTATTCTTATAGATTTATATATATATTAGATATATTTTATTTTTTATTATATATATATATATATAGAAAATAAGGATAAATAGATAAACAAAAATTTCAAATAGATATAGTGCGGCGTACTTTAGGAAAAGTGCGTCGGCTTTAATAGAATTTTTATGTTTTTTTTTGAATATTATGATAAACTAGATAATTACAAATACACAAGGCATATAAGCAGATAAAATTCAATTCTAAATTATTATAGAACCTAAGACTAGCAGATTGGGGGGTTTTGGTTTTGGTTTTAGAAATAAGATTCTGTTTGTAAAAAATTTACAGAAAGTGCGGCGTACTTGGATAAAGTACGGCGTACTTCCTGGGTTTACAAGAAAATCGGCGCACAAATAAGACGTGCGGCGTACTTCCTAGAGAAAAGTGATTTTTGGTTTCCGTTTGCCAGAAAACGGTACGGCGGGTTTGAAAATTTTGAAACAAAATAGCACCTAAAACAAGCAATAAACTGATAACAACTTAAACAATTCCCCGGCAACGACGCCAAAAAACTTGATGTGTGTTTTTACAAGCTTTAAATTTATAATAATAGAAATACCGATTTTACTAAAAACACAACACTCGGAAAGTATCCCTTCGGGTGTATAGTATATCA
This sequence comes from Tanacetum coccineum, assembly GCA_026074375.1. Lineage (NCBI taxonomy): Eukaryota > Viridiplantae > Streptophyta > Magnoliopsida > Asterales > Asteraceae > Tanacetum > Tanacetum coccineum. Next base: position 25,783 of record BQNB010079250.1, read on the forward strand.
GTTGAGGTAAAGTCCAGGTCGTTCACGGGAATTGAAGTTTTTTCACAGTTTTTAATTAAGGTGCTACGGTTAATAAGATTGTCACTGGGGGGGAGGGGATGGGAATTAAATGATTGGATGCAAATTAACCAAGACTAGCATATATCCGAATAATGCAAAGAACGTAATAAAGGATGATTCAATCAATGATTAAGGTATGGTTTGTTTAGGCAATGAACCACTTGATAATGGAAAAGTGTTTAGATTGATTGTGTAATAAGTTTAGAAAATAGAGATGTCACAAGTTTATAAATCCTTTCGGCCGTTTAAATATAACTATTTATATATCGATAAATAACAACAAATCCATTCGGCCTTATAAGTTATTATAAAACAAATATAATAAGCGTGAATGATAAAGCACATAACTTTATAAGTATCCTTTCGGCCTTTACACTTAGAAAATCATGTTTAACCATTTCAATAAACACATATCCAAACGCTCCATATCCAAGATCACATTATGCCAAAACAAACATAAGAACACTACTTCATAATCCAAGATCAAAGTATGGTGATTTCACAAGAATTTCCTAAGAACACTTTATTATATTCAAAGCAAAATCCAGAAATTATGAACAATTCTGTCACAATCGCTTATAGATTCGAAATAACACTATAACTATGCCCCTTTGATGGATCAAAACCTAAGAAAAATGATGAACTTCAACCAAGACTATCCAACTTCTTCTAGAACTTTGATTCTAATGCTGGTGATGATTTGTGTTATCAAGGTGGTTTGGATCAAAGGTTCTCAGGCCTTTATCACCAAAAACACCATTTCTAAGGGTTTTAAACGAATGGGGGATTGTGTGTGAGAGTTGTGTGAGATATGAGAGGCAAAGGGGCCTTATATAGGTTGTTTCAAGGGCCAAGTGCGGCGCACTTACAAATAAGTGTGACGCACTTACAAATAAGTGCGGCGCACTTGAGGTGTAAATGCAGTCTTCATTAAATGCCTGACTTTTCAGTTCTGATGGAAAAGTGCGCCGCAATTTTTTATAAGTGCGCCGCACATTTGGCATTTCCAGCACTTGGTCTTTCGCTTGGTTGTAGACAACTGAATTCTCTTCGCGTGGCCGCTTGAATCAACTAAAACGGAGTTCGTATGACCTAGTTATGATCAAAACAGTGAACAAGGCTGATTAAACAGAAAGTGCGCCGGTTTTTGGGCAAGTGCGGCGCACTTTTGGTATTTTCAGCAAGTGGCCTTTTTCAAAGTTGTAGATAATTGAATTCTCTTTCCGTGGCCGCTTGAATCAACTCAATCCGAGTTCGTATGCTCCAGTTATGGCCAAAACAGTGGACATGTGTCAGGGGATCTTTATCTTGAGTTTACTTCTTCGTTTAAGCTTCTTATCTTCGTGTATTCTTTCGTTTTCTTCCACGACACATACCTAGAACATATAATAGCAAATATACTTGATTAAGTACCGAAAGTTCACGAGAAATGATCAAATAAATGCAAATAACGCCGCCGAAAACATGTATAATTTAGGCGTTATCAAATCCCTCCACACTTAGCTATTGCTTGCCCTCAAGCAATTAAAGCGATAAAACAAGATCATTTATCGTGACGTGGCAAAAAAATCATTTTAGCATTAACAAGTGTTTACCAGTTTTATAACTTTTCAGGCATAGACATATAACAGAGCACCTCACATAGGGAAAGTGTTTGTTTTTGAATTCACACGAGTCACTCAGATAGGGTTTTATATTTGTGAAGTCACTCAATTGCACAGACATAATCTAGGTCGCTACCATATGCTTGTACTAGACACATAAACATGCCCGTTGCGGCGTGAGCACCTAGACAGAAATCTCAAAGAGGCAAAACGTGATAATGATGAGGGTGAATAGCAGATACTTGATTCCATGTGCCAGAACTTTGCCTTATACTTTGAACTTTTATTATTTTTTTCTTTTCTCTTTTTTTTCATAACAGATACTGCGATAACTAAGGCTGGCACAAAACTTCTTCTTCATCGAGCATATTTTTCTTGCTCTTGGGATACTTTGGGGATCTCAACACTAAAAGCGAGTGCTGCAGATACATGATTGCATAGGGATTTATTTCACCTCTTATCATACGACTTTGTCTATAAATTAACCTCACTGCGGTCTAGTAAATGATGATCAAGCACAAGTTCTGGAGCTACTAAATTACCGGCCCACTCATATAATTTTCAACCAATACCAATGCTCCAGAAAAGGTGACAAAACCACATATACACATCCATAACGATGGAATAGATACATATGATTGCTCACTCCTTAACTCGAACAAGCTAAAGGCATCAATTATCTTAGGTATCAAAGATGGATACCCGGATTCCTTAAGATCTGGAGGCGAACCTTACAATTTAAGTGGGTTGATTTTTCTGCTAGTTAAAATGTTAATCCAGTTGGATTTGCCTTACTAAGAGTATTCATTTTTAATTTTGGAAGGAAAGTATACATTAATTTTTTAAATTTTCTAGAAAATATCAGTTGAAAGTTTGAAAATTTCTGCAGGGCAAACATGAAGGGACATTATTAATTTTTCCTATTTGCTACCCCTCCACACTTAAGTTGAACATTTCCCTCAATGTGAGAACTGATAAATATAGAAAATAGGGAAAACGATACTTCCTGAGGCATAGAGAGATATAGCTACGTTGGAGCTATCCTTGAGTGATTCCATTACGTTCTTTTTTTATGAGGAGCGAGAGCTCATCCACACTTAAGTAGAGCATTATGCGTAAAATTGAAACTTCCCGGGGCTCATAAGTGCTTGGCTGAATTATGAAGGATACGGCGCGAAATGAAACGCCAAGCATGTGTATTCTACCACATGTAATATAATACTCCAATTATATAAGTCTCCAAGTGTAAAATGCCAACCACCAATCCAAGCTCCACCTGTTTTATTTAATCTGCAAAATAAACACAACTACGAAAACCGTAAAATACTAAAGCGCACTTTCGTAGGCACCACGGTTGCATTTAGCGCATGCAACAAGCCTTTAAACCCCTCGGTGTCCCGAGTGGACGAGTTATACTCTTGTGAGGGTTTCCAGTGAACACACCCACAAAGTTCGATAAATTTTGTTTTGGATGCAAAAATCGAGATACTCGACACACCGGTCGAATGCGTGACATACTTAAAGACTGCAAAGTTTTTTTGTTATATATATATATATATATATATATATATATATATATTAGTTTTTTATAGGTTTATTATTATTTACTATTACTACTATTATTATTATTACTATACTTAACTCGATTTAAGATTCCTTAATGATACGGTTTAAGTGGGAATGATCCACTCTTAAAGCTTGAGGATATGGTATTTTTGGAATATATTCACGGAATGAATATTCTTTTGTTTTTACCACATGATAGTCTTTTTTTGTTGTCTTAATAGGTTTATCTTTTTTTATTTTAATGTTAACGATAATAGGAGGTGGTGAATCCTTTTGAGTCTTCGAAGGATCATCGGACTTTCCACTCCCGATGAATACGACATTCACTTGCTCGGTGTGAGCTTGAGGAGGAGGTTGTGGTCCAGTCCTATCGGTTTGTTCTAGAGATATGTTTTGAGATTTCGACCACTCATCCATTTTTCTTTCCATCTTTTTAATTTTAATTTGGAAATTCTTTTCATTTTTCTTTATTTTTAAAATCATATCATTAACGTTGTTCTTGAAAAACATACTTTTAACTCTTTGATCATCCAAGAATTTAGTCATTAATTTTTCAAAATCAGTTTTAGATTGAGGTTCTTGGTTGATAGGTTTAGACTTTTTGTTAGGTAAAACACTGGTGGTTTTACCATCGTATCGATCAAAAAGTTTATCATGAATGGTTCTCATGCTACGGATACATCTTTTAAAATCTTCGAGATCATTTTTCACATCATTGTTTAATTCTATGAGCGATTTTTCAGAATCATTAGGATCATGATAGGATTGATGAGAGTACGAATCATGAGAATTTTGGTTTTGATACCCTTAAGATTGGATGTAATTGGCTTCATGACGTTTACACATCGGCGTGTCATCGTTCAGTTGGTTTTTAGAAGCGTTTCCCTCTTTAAGCTCATTGTATTTGTTACGTATATCTTGCAATTCTTCATTTAAGCTTATAATTTGAGAATCCATTTTTACTGTTAGAGCTTCCAACTTTTCCATTAATCGAGAATTATCACCATTATTACTTCCATCGGCGAAGGAATCAGAGTTTTAATGATGTTCATTTTTAGATTTAATGGGCCAATTATGGTTGAAAAGGACTTTGTCCTCAAGAAATTGAAAAGCTTGATTTGGAGTTTTGTAGAGGAAGATTCCTGCAGCTGTTACGTCCAGGATTCTTTGAGTGGCATAGAATATTTGAATAATAGATCCCTTGGTCAGACCGTGCCCATGACATTTTTGAAGCATGTTCTTGAGTCGTAACCAAGCGTCGGTTAGACTTTCACATACGAGTTGAGA
>BQNB010079251.1:0-26147 GCA_026074375.1 Tanacetum coccineum
GTTCAATTTTAACAGGCTCAGTGACAGGCATGGTTGGCTCAACATTATCCTGACCACCAACAGAATCAAACCCCTGATCTCCACCATCACCAACACTTGCATCTCTAACAAATTCCCTCTCCACACTAGCCGACAACTCTCCGGAGGAACGAACCACAGAGGTCGGAAGTAGGGTCACGGTGCGATGTTTGGCCACTGTGACAATAGGCCTTTCATTCTCAGCTCTGGCTCTTTCAACAATCCTCACCTTACGGGGATCAGCGGTACGGATAAAAGCATTCAAATCCATCTCTGCAAAAAACAACAGGGAAAAAGGATAAGGAAACAAGAAAAACAGGAAAAGCATAAACAATAATCAAAGTGCGTACGGAAAATAGAACCCACCCTCTCCGTCCTCATACTCAAAGCGGGGATAAGTATCTTTATTCAAAAGGTAATTACGGCTTATGCCAACCCAGCAAAGAAATTCTTCCGGGAACCTAAGGAACGGAGAGGCTTGAGCAATAAGGGTATTAATATGCTCCACATTATATTCAGAGGGAGCAGGAGCTCGATCTTTGACAATATTTGAACCCGAAAACCAACTAAACCGGGCATTAGCAGGAACCACAAACTCATCAACCCAGAAAAAATGATCATTCCAATTCTTCACGGAATCCAAATTCTTGGAATAGCAAGCACGGACGTTCGGACGCTTAGTAAACCCAAACCATCCATTTTTGTAATTGTGTGTATAAAAGTAGCGGAACAGATTAACATCAGGTTCAATATTGCAAACGCGGCACAAGATTTCAAAATGAGAAACCTTGGCGGATCCAAACACGGATAATTGGGAAAACGGAATACGGAAATGGGTGAGAACAGACACGAAGAAGGTAGAAAATGGGATACGGTAGTTGGCATAATCAAAGCCATTCCAACTTTACCAGCTGGTCTTTCATGCATGGTGGCATCGGAGCTTGGCAGTTGAGGATGGACTTCCTCGGGAACAAAATATTTAGCACAAATTAGCATCAAGGTGTTCTTGTGTAAGAACACATTTGAGAGATGTAATACTGCCTAATAAAAGAGAAGCAAAGAGATTAACCTTGGATCAAGTAAGAAAAGACTAGAATTAGGGGGGCTGTGCAACTAGGAAAACCTTGAAAATTTATCAACAATGGTGGAAGACGTGAATGAGTGAAGAGATTAATAAAAAGATAACAGTAAGGACGAATCGACTATTTATACCCTTGGTATATTTAAGGTAGGTAAAGTAGGTTGCGACACGTGCCAAGACAATTCCAATTCAACGGTGTAAAAATAGAGTAAAAAGATGATGATAACAGCTGGATATGGGACCCAGGCGGTCAAATCATGCAGAAGATAAAGGGACACGAAGAGTCTACGTAACTAACGACAAACTGCCAAAACGGTACAAAGGACGCGGAACTAGGCAGGAGTAAACGAAAATTTGAACACGGAACTTTAAGTCTAGTAACGCTCACCGCACGCTATAATTGTACCGCGTACAGTAAGCAAACTAGACTGGGGGGACTTGATGACGTATAGTATGAGCACCAAGCTTGCTGGGCTTAGTTCATAATATACGTATATGGGCCTAGGCCCAATACAACAAATAGCTGGACTACTAAGCCTGGCAAGGGTCATGCTCCGGATATTTCAAAGACGCACGTGAGTATCTTCTCAACCGCACCCGTGTACCTCTGCGGACAAACACTGGCCTTGGAAGAATACTCGCGTCCGCAAATACGATTACACGTGGACCTTTGCCCGACAAGGGACCCACTCCGGCTACTAACAACCGCAAGCGAAATACTAGGAAACCCTAGTGTTAGGCTTGCCTATAAATAGGGGGTCATTTTACACCCCAAAAAGGTACATTCTGTCTAATCATTAGCACTTACACATACTCTGACATTCTCTGACAAATATGGATACTTACTCTCACGTCGGAGCTTAATCGCGGGGTCCGCCCTGCGGTAAGGCTAACGATTTACTCTCATTTGTGAAGATCATCTCTCCCTTACTTGGACTAGTGCAAGACCTACATCATAGCCTATCCATTGGCCCATGGCCCAATAGATGACCTAAACCCACATTCACCCCCATACACAGTTTTTATACTAACAAGAACCAATTTCAATTCCTCTATAATTCTTACGGGTTTGCAATACGAAAATCCTTTCATTACACTTTGTTACATAGTTTGGATATAATTTATTACTTTTTTCAAATAAATACGTGATTGTTAAGTTAATGTCAAACATAAGGCTCCCCACTATGGGGCGGTCGACCGACTCGGTCGCCGTCGATCGGAGTCGGTCGCCCCCATAGTGGCGAGTCGGTCGCCGCTCAGGTCGCCGGAGACCTTTACATACCTTGGTCGTCCTCACGACAATTCTCGACCGAGAGAAATAGAATTAAAAATGTTATTTTTCAACTTTTAATAAAAAAAACTTTTTATCTTTAAAATTTTAAACCCCTTAACACTATAAATACCCACTTATTTTACCATTTTATACACAATTATATACACTTTCATCCACTTTTTTAAATGGCTTGTTCGCTTCCACATACCGACTCTGAAGTCGAAGCTTTGGTTCAAAAACTAATTGACGAAGATAAGGGTCGTCAGAACGCGATTCTGGATTTAGCCTTGCAATTTGAAAATTCATGCACAGTTAAAAACGATCTTAGAAATGCTTACGAGAAATGTACTGACATTTCACAAGAGAGCCGTGCTTTGATCGACAGTTTCTTAAAAGAAGGTTCTGATAAAGATTACGAGCTGAATCTTTCTATGTATGGAAAGGCGGCAAAACTAGAAAAACAAATGGATGCTAAGTTAGCTTGGCTACTGGAAAAATACTACTACCGCTCACAAGAAAGTGTAGGTTGTTCGTCATCACAGGCTGATTTATATCTTACTGAGAAAGAGCTACATCAACTACATCTAGATGAAGAAGCCTTAAGAGAAACACTAGAAGAACAAGCAATGGATGCAAAAGCACGGGAGGAGAAGATTAAGCAAAAACAAGCCGATGATGATGAATCTTTTTGGAATTTGGGATGGTGATAATTGATTCAGATTACGAGTCATCAAATTAATAAACTAGGAACTATTACAATGCGAAATGTGATTAAGGTTTTCCGTAAAGATACAGTTTTTGGAACCAGTTAACCAGTTTCAAGTCTAGTCGTGTTTCAACCTAAACGAGCTAGGCTTGTTTTAAACCGGTTAACCAGTTTCGGTTCGGTTTCAGTCAACAAACAGATCGAAACCGGTTTGGACCAAAACCGGTTCGGGTTGGAACCGGTTCACTACCGGTTAAAGTTCAAACCGGTCCAACCGGTTAACCTGTAAAACCGGTTTGGACCGGTTTGTGTTTTTTTTCTTCGTTTTTCGTGGTTTTATACGCAATAAAATGAATAAACTTTAACTTTTATTTAATACATCGGAAACGAAATACATCGAAAAGGAAATACAACATAAGACATCAGAATTGAAATTGAAAATGCAACATAGTAATCGACAATTAGTAATCCTCGCCATAGTTCGTCGGCATATCATAATCAACCTCTTCGTGCCTTCGTGCTTAGGCAGCTTCTAGTGCAATTTCCTTAATAGGATTTTGGATGGCTTCTTTTTGTTGCACTCTGCATCCCAAGATCTTCTTCTTCAATTCTACGGGGGTTTCCAATGACCGTATTTGTCTTGTTACGCTCTTGAGCGTTTAAGTGATTCTTTAACAACATACACATCTCTAAAGATGCAGGAGTAAGTTTTGTTCTTTCGGATTGGACAACACCCGCCACTTGTGAAAATTACGAATCAGAAGCTTACTAATATAGCTTGTACAATTATTATTCCAATGGCCAAGCGGGATAGTACTGGGAATTGTTGATTCCTTTGACTCACTCTCTTCTAAAAACCCAAGAGATCGAAAACTGCAAACTAATTGTATTTCAAGATGAGTGGAACAAAATCCGATTGTGACATATCGCTCATTATCGGAGGAGAAAAGATGCATGATCACTCCTTGCCTTTTATTAATATGTTTTTTCAAACCAGGTTTTAGCAACCTTGTATTTGATTCCCCCGACCACTCGAACTCGATGATAGAAGGCCCCACTACTTGATTCAGTTTGTTGTTGGGTTAACATATTTTGTCCTATATTATAACTATTTATACACCTTCCAAAGAGTCGGTGAGCCATTTTTTTGCCTTAGTTGCATGACCATCGTAAAAAATCTCCAAATTCGTACTTATCGACTCGATGAGTAACTTTACCCCTTGTACATTAAAATATGGGTTTAAAGCGGCCGCACAAGTAATTATTAGTGGCATTTTTTGAAGTTACTTCTTAAGTTTTTTTCTTCATTGGTTTAACCATACTTGTAAATATACCCCCATTAAGTTCATATTCACTTAATTTGTTACTCATAAAGAAAATCTGTTGAAGTACAAATAGAGATGTTGGGTAGTGAACCCCTGATAAAAATTTTGTGGCATTGTTTAACACTTCATGTTAATTGGGTAAACTTTCAATTAGTAAACCCAATCTCAGCCGAAATGATCACGCCTACCTCGTACTGGCCAAAAGGTCCATGAAAATACATCAAAGTTGATCTTTGTTTTATACCAATTTGGAAATTATGATAAGTGGAGTTTCATCTCGTCGGAATGTCCCAATTATGTGATAAACAAGGTTTCCCCGCTTCTGCACATATTTTAATATAGCGTTGATGGTTTCTACCACCCGATTTAAATACATCTTTTAACATTGTTTTAAAAGACTCTTTGATTGCATTAATCGCGGGCACCGCTAAACCATCTTGCACAACCAAGTTAATGATGTGTGCAACACAACGAGTATGATAAAACCTACCATCCATTGGTGGTTCGTATTTTAATTTTACTTTACCAATTGCTGATGTGTTGTTGCTAGCATTATCCAATGTAATTGACATAATTTTATCTTCCAAGTTAAAATTGACAAACACTTTTCTCAACATTCTAGCTAAAGCACCACCCGTGTGAGGAACCGGAAAGTCTTTGAATGCAATGACCCGCTTCATCATTTGCCAAGTCCCGGGTTTAATCCAATGTGTGGTAACACATATGTAAGAACCGGACAGCCCATGAGGAGCGAACCAAACATCCGTTGTTAGGTTGACATTAGTATTTAAGTTAAGAAAACCATCAATTATTGCTTGTTTAGCCGCTACCCATAATTTCACTGCATCACGTTTGAGAGTAGTGTGACTTACATGATTGTATTTTGGTTGCAAATGGTTCTGAAACACCCTCGTTGTCAAAGTGGTTGAATGGTAACCCTCGTTGAATCACCAAACCCGCGAATTATTCATGAAGAACATTCGGATTGTACATAAAAAGCTCCCATCTCGAGACATAGACGATTGCCCCGCTTCCGGAACCGTCTTTAATGCCTCACAATGCGGATGCGAGATATGATTCTTCAACGTCGAGTTGGAATTTTGCGAAAAGAAATGAAAGCAATGCTTACATTGAGCTCTAGTCGTGTTGTCCGACATTTGGCAAATGTTGTAGTCTTTCCAAATCTAGGGGTTTCGGCTAGTTGGTATGATTTTAACAATCGTTGGTGCACTTGAAGAACCAACACCGGTGGTAGTTGAACTAGATTGAGTTGCCATTACTTATTGAAAGAAAATCGGTTTTGCTTTGGAGAGCTTTTTTTGCTTAGGATTGTAAGTTGTAAGTTGTGATTGAATCCCTAACACAACCCCTCAATTTATAATCAAATAAAAGGGCAAAATAACAAACACTACACCCAAAAAGTCAGGAAAAACGCTCCTTCACGGGTCCCCCCATGTTCTAAAAGCAATATTCTAATTTTGAAAAAAAACCCGCCATAACCGGTTCGGAACCGGTTAACCGAAACCGGTTCGGGGAACCTGTAACGACCCACTCCGGAAAGGAGGCCGAAACGTCATAATCATGGTGTCATATCAAAGCATAATAAAGGCATAAAGTCATAAATGATAACATAGGACAAGGCGGAAAGCCGGAATCAAACATCGGCTCCCAATTATGAAATCAACATGAATAACGTAACAGAAGTCTAAAGACGGAAACATGTATGTCCAAGGTAGTATAGCAATTCAAATTGTCTGGATATAAGAAAGGAAGCTAAATAGGTCACTTCTAAGCACGCACTCTCTCAGCCCAATCTCCCTCTAGATACCTGCGTATAAGAAAGAAGAAAGAAAATACGGCTAAGCATAACGCTCAGTGAACGGATATAATAACAATGTAATTAATAAGTATGAATCCTGGATAGTAAATATAGAGCAGCGGAGAGATCAAAAGTGTCATGAGGAAACCTAGAGAATGCGTCATGAAAAATAGGAAATAAACATGTAAAGCATGGTAATACGAAGTAAAGATGTCATGAAATATCATGGATAGTATAAACATAAATGATAAGGGATGCCCACGAGCTCATATAATCATACCCATGTAATAATAATAATGGCGTGTATACATGCATATAATATAGGGGTGCCTCAACATGTAATAGAGGGGTGACCTCTTTATATAATAATGGGTGGAGGGGATCAGCTCCAAGTGATGGGATGTAGAGCACACAACCTGACCAATCACCTTGAACGTGTTAAAATGTAAACCTAGGATGCACCCATACGCCCTGAATAATAATGGCCAAACATGAATATATTAATCTGTTAACATGAAAAAAGGGCGCCGGCGTTGAAATCACTCTCAACGCCGAAAGAGTCGTGACACAGGTGCCTAATGTGTCACACGGTCTTGGTACCTCCTATGACTAGGTTGGTAGTCATGTAAATCTTGGTCTATGCGTATTATAGTCGGGCAATAGAATAAGTTCTTGAAATCAAACTGTAAAGGATCATGGACAAAAGAATAAAAATGGGGAAGCATAGCAGTTCTGGGATGAATCATGAAAGAAAGAATGTCCTTAACTGAGAAGGAAGGAATCCGTACTTATGTCCTTGCTGAGTAATCGGAAAGAGATGATAGAGATGGAGGTTACTTGCTTAATGCGATCTACATGTTAATTGACATACTTTAAGTTACTTGTTTCTGATTAAGGTTACTTTCTTTTTTTGTTATTTCTTTTTAGTAACTTTCTTATTTTTAGTAAAACTTTTCTTTATAATTAGCATGATTTCCTTGATTAGTACGTTCCATGATAACTTATTCTATGATTAGTATGTTTCTTGGATTAGTATTTTGTTATATGGGTACTTTTCCAAAAATAGCAGCTTCTAATTATAGTAAGTTTCAAAAAATAGACTTTTTTACTTAATTAACTTTCCATAAATGATAACTTTCCTGATTTAATAAGTTTACTACTTAATACTTTCTAAAAAATTGGATCTTTCCAAAAATTGCGGTTTCTATATATAGTAAGTTTCCATAGTAAATAGCATTGTTCTTATAAATATGCGGTTTCTATAAATAGTAAGTTTACATAAATAATATTAAAATGACATTTTCTACCCCCCCAACTTTATTTTATATGAATATATTAAATATAATAAATGGCAAAAAGACCCCTAGTTTCAGAAATTACAAAAACAAGTCCTTATACTTTTAACTAGCAAATCGGGTAAACAATTAATCACTACAACCTAATTGAAATTTTTCCCAAGCACAAACATATTTATTTCCCAATCAATGGCATTAATTTCACCTGGACAAAATAGTTAAAACCCTAACCCTAATTCATTTTAACCATTTTCTTTCCTTTTTCCTTTATTTTCGAAATCGGTAAACACAAATAAATCTCCAATAATTATTAGAATCATTTATAAATTTTTCCAACATTTTATCTGAGTTATATGTGGATTAATGAAACCTAGAAAAATATAAATATCGGTGTATCAAATAGTGTTAAGCCGATTTTCATATTAAATAAAATTAGGGTTTCGGAATATGATTTGATTTATAAAATCAAAATAAAATGGCTTCTTACTATGAACATTTTTATTATGCATAGATCGAACTTATAGGATGAAAAGTGAGTTGTAAAAATACCTTGGATGATCCTTAGTGATTTTATGAATTTATGAACCCGGTTGCTTATTCGAACCCAAAACCAATACCAAATCGAACAAAGCCTCTATAAAATCTATCCCACTATTTTTCTCCACTCCTTGACCTTCAAATCACCAATAAAAATCGTTTCAAGACTTGAAAAAATCTTGTGCCGTCACTTTAGGATTTTTGGTTTCGGTGGTTTTTGTTTTTGAGGTTTTACAAATTAAAAATGCTTATGGATATAATAAGGTATTTAGGACGAAAGAAAATTATTGGGCTTTTCTAAATGACTAAATCTGATTTCTAATTACCAATATTTATTTTGCCATTATCTAATTTATCTATTTAAATTTGTATGTACTATCTTATATAATATTAATTAATTCGGCATAATTATATATAAATAATTATTAATTATTTTTCTTGTATAACATAAGGTATTTTATTCTTACATAAATTTTCATAATTGCCATATATTGTATTTTCATAATTTCTAACATTTAAATGAATTTTATATAAGCTTTTATGAATTTTTCTTGCATTTAGGGGGTATTTTAAGTAATTTTTCACTTGTTGATGATTTTTAGGTTTTACAACTCTTCCCCCCTAAAAGAAAAATTCGTCATCGAATTAGAAACATGATACGAACTGAAAAGGAACATACCAGATCATGAAGAAATGAGGATAGAAGTCGTATGACTCATAGTAGGGTCTCCCTGTAGTTCCCGCTCGGGATGTTCCTCCAAAGGATTTTGACAAAAGGATCATTTGTTCCTCATGAACTCTGGTCCTGACGGTCTAGAATAGGCTCAGCTCTTCCGTGTTATAAGATAAATCCTCAAGTATCATGGATCGATATGGTTAAGGAACAACGTGAGAGGATGATACTTGTAACCTCTGAGTAATGATACATGAAACACATTGTGAACATGAGATAGCTGAGGAGGTAACGCCAAACGATAGGAAACCTCACCAACGCGATCAAGAATCTCAAACGGTCCTATGAAACTGAGGGAATATGCTTGCAACTTGATACCATAACGACCTGACTCCACGTCGTAGGTGATATTTCAAGAAAACATGTTCCTGGTGGGAACTCTTAACGCTCTGCGATGTCTGTCGGCGTAACTCTTCTGACGAGTCTGAGCTTCCTTAAGCTTTTCCCTGGCGACGGCGACCTTTTCATTAGTCACCTCAATCATCTCCGGACCCTCAAGAATACGTTCACCGACCTGATCCCAACAAATAGGAGCACGACATTTCCTACCATACAACATCTAGAAATGATGCGCATTTAGAACTGCTCGCATGCCAACTGTGTTGTAGGCAAACTCCACTAGACATATATAGTCATCCCTATTTATGCCCATCTAAAGCACAATGAACGTAACATCATCCTCTAATGTTTGAATCGTCGCTCTGAATGTCGTCGTCTCAGGATGAAAAGCTGTACTAAACTTGAGCCTGGTTCCCCAAGCTTTCTGTAAACCTTTCCAGAAACGAGACGTGAAACGTGGATCCCTATCTGATACGATCGCTGACGGTAATGTACGTGTAATCGAAACAATTTCTGTATGGAACATTTTCTTGCCATTTTTACTAACGGGGTAATTCTTACGGATAGGAAGGAAATGTGCGATTTTAGTCAAGCGATCTACAAAAACACATGATAGCATCGTGCTTCCTCTGAGTCGTGGTAACCCAGAGTAACAATATCCATGGAATTTCGTCCCACTTCCACACAGGAATCTCTAACGGTCTGCAATAGCCCACTTTCTCGTTGGTGTTCAATCTTAACCTGGACAGATTAAACACTTGACACAAACGTTAGCACATAGTCGCTTAATACCACTCACCAAACAGTGTTGCTTGAGATGTTCGGTACATCTTCCGCTCCGAACCTGGATGGATTGAAAATGGAGAACTATGTGCCTCAGTCATCAAGGCTTCTCGAAGTGTAGGATCCTCTGGTACGCATAATTTAGTACCCTGCCATAAAATGCCATCGTCATCAACGCGAAACTCGGTCTGCTGATCAATATTCTGAATAATTGCCCAGATTTCTCCGTCATCCTTCTGAGCTGTCTTGATCTGTGAAATTAGGTTAGGCTCAACCCTCAGACTAGCCCAGAAACCACTCTGTCCACGAACACATAATTCGATATCCAAACGCTCAAGGTCACGAATAATCTCTTCTTCCACTTTGATACCAGCTATCATACCCGACTTCCTACTCAAAGCATCAGCCACCACATTTGCTTTACCCGGATGGTACTGAATGTTGGTGTCATAATCCTTCAATAACTCCAACCAACGCCTCTGTCTCATATTTAATTCTCGCTGCGTGAAGATATATTTAAGGCTCTTATGATCGGTAAAAATATCACACGACTCGCCATAAAGATAATGTCTCCAAATTTTGAGAGCGAAGACAACGGCTGCTAACTCTAGATCATGAGTAGGATAGTTCACCTCATAGGGCTTTAGTTGTCGTGAGGCATAGGCAATCACTTTCCCATGCTGCATGAGTACACAACCAAGACCTTTCTTAGAAGCATCACTGTAAATCTGAAATCCACCTGAACCAGATGGAAGAGTAAGAATAGGCGAGGAAACCAAACGTTGCTTAAGCTCTTCAAAGCTCTTTTCTCGCTCTTCATTCCATACAAACTTCTCACCTTTTCGCATAAGCTTGGTTAAGGGTAAGGCTAATCGTGAGAAACCCTCTACGAATCTGCGGTAATAACCTGCTAATCCAAGAAAACTCCGTACTTCGGTCACAGACGTCGGTCTTGGCCATTTGGTGATAGCCTCAACCTTCGCCGGATCCATAGTAATTCCTTCTGCTGAAACAATGTGACCCAGAAATGCCACCTTACTCAACCAAAATTCGCACTTGGAAAACTTGGCATATAATTTCTCCTGTCGTAAAATCTGTAGAACAGTGCGGAGATGCTCCTCGTGTTCCTCTTTAGACTTAGAGAAGACCAGAATATCATCAATGAACACGATGACGAACTTGTCCAAGAATTCATGAAAAACTCGGTTCATCAAGTCCATAAATACAGCTGGAGCATTCGTGAGACCAAAAGGCATAACCAAGAATTCATAATGACCATAACGTGTGCGAAAAGCAGTCTTGGAAATGTCCTGCTCTTTCACTCGCAACTGATGGTAACCAGATCGTAAATCAATCTTGGAAAAATGTTTAGCGCCCTGAAGCTGATCAAATAAATCATCGATACGTGGAAGGGGATAACGATTACGAATGGTGATCTTGTTCAATTCACGGTAGTCGATACATAATCTCATGCTACCGTCCTTCTTCTTGACAAACAGAACCGGTGCACCCCATGGCGATACACTCGGGCGAATAAAACCTCGCTCCAACAACTCCTGTAACTGATCCTTTAACTCTTTTAACTCAATCGGTGCCATGCGATAAGGAGCTTTTGAGATAGGCTCAGCTCCGGGAATAAGCTCAATGTTAAACTCAACATCGCGAATAGGAGGTATTCCTGGAAGTTCTTCCGGAAATACGTCCTGAAATTCGGAAACAATCGGCTGATCATGAATAGAAGAAACGTCAGAAGTCGTGTCATGAATGGTAGCCAGAAAACCTTCACAGCCATGCGATAGTAAGGTACGTGCTTTTAAAGCGGAAATGATCTTCATAGATTTTCCCGGTAAGGAACCATGATAAATAAATTCAGGAGCATGAATATCGCCGAATATAACACGACGGGAATGACAGTCAATCATAGCACGGTGTGCTGCTAACCAGTCTATACCCAGAATTATGTCAAATTCACACATATCCAAGGGAAGTGCATTAACTGAACGAATCTTGTCATCAAACTGTAGAGGAAGATCTCTATATACATGGGTAATACGTGCGGAGTCTTTCATGGGCGTGGATATACATAATACATGATCAAGTAATATAGGTGTCATAGTAAAACATGAGGCAAACTTGGTAGATATCACAGAATGTGTCGCACCCGTATCAAATAAAACAAACACTGCACGTCCGAATATAAATAATGCACCAGTGATGGTACCTGAAGTATTGGCGGCCTGATCCTGAGTAAGTGCAAAGACACGGCCTGATGCGTCTGGCTTCTTGTCAGCATGACCAGACGAACTAGCACCAATGTTCTTCTTGCAGTCCCGCTGAAGATGACCAGCCTGGCCACATTTGAAGCAAGTACCAGCAGCACGACGACACTCTCCTGGGTGTCTACGTCCACATGTGTTGCAAACAGGGTGAGTATAACCCTCAGAGGGTACCCTGGACTGCTGGGAACCTGATTCAAAGATAGATCATGAGACATGAACTTTGAGACATATAGAGAATAAACTTGTTATTTCAAATGATTTACCCGAGTTGGTAGATCGGTGGGATTGCTGACCTCTGTTCCTTTGGTCGCGTCCAGCACCAGAATTCCTGTTACCATGACGCGATGTTAGATTCATATCATATAACAGATAAAGACGATAACGATTAAGATTTGACCTGTTGTTGTCACGAGAGTAGTTGTTGTTATTGTTGTTACGGTAGTTACCACCACCGCCCTGCCTGTCAGACCCTTGACGGTTATTTTTTTGATCATGACCCCGGTAATTATTCTGCTGAGTGGCCGACTGATATCGGTCTCCACTCTTATGCCTGGAGAATAGTTAAATGGTACATATTATAAGGATAGGGAGGTAAAACATAGAATAAGGTCGCAAAATAAGGTTGCAATATTGATTACAGGAAAGTTTACTCTTTGTCTGAATGTTCGGACCTCATCCATAGTCATCCGGTCTCGAAGGATCTCTTAAGTTCGCGTTTGCGCATCCGCAACCTGAGCATGTCTGTTATACTGTATACACATGACACATGGTCCGAGGGGGGGAATTGATTATGAAGACACCCAACGAAAGTTCTTCCGCATGCTCTTTCTGCAGTAAGTACAGGGGCACTGCCTGTCATGAAAATATCTAGGCGTATTGGGGAAACGCTGACATGTACTAAGTACTATTTTCACTGCCCTTTGGCGGATGAATGGTACTCCCTCTTCATGCGCTCTTGCTCGCGTCGAGGAAAAAAACTGGAGAAAGGACAGCTCTTGAAAGCTGCCCAAGTCAAAGTAAGGACCCACACTTCTCCTCCTTGTGCTGCTTATAGGCTTCCACCAAGCCAACGCGTCACCTCGAACTTATACACAAACCAATTTGGTCTTAAATGCATAATTACAATCCATCACGTCGCAAGTTCTTCTCCATATGGGAGAATCCTAGTTCAGGCATCAACAGGGGCTACTGCCTTCTCGAAAAGAAAGGGTTTCTTTTTTGCTTTTGGAGCGCTCAAGCCAAGTATGAATAGTGGCTGGTGGAGGATTACTACCGAAGCGGCTCTCAGCCACCAATGCGGTTACTCTTCGCGAAACTGCTCGCGAATCTGTGGGAGCATTGGCATCACGGCGCTTGAACGGCCGCAGCGAGTTCAGGCATTGGGTACGACGTGTTCACCATCTGACATTTACAAAAAGGGTTTTAATATTAAACGGTTAAAAGGTCAAAACGCGGACAGAAGATAAAACGTCGATTATGAAGGGAACCTAATGTCTACCCAACCTTACAGGTCAAGTTTTAGAGCATAAGCGTCGAAACCTTTAGCTCTGATACCATAATTGTAACGACCCACTACGGTAAGGAGGCCGATACGTCATAAATCATCCGGTGTCTTATCAATGCATAATAAAGGTATAAAGTCTTAAATGATAACCATAGGACAAGGTGGAAAGCCGGATCAACATCGGCTCCCAATTATGAGATCAGCATGTATAACGTAAAAAGAAGTTCTAAAGGACGAATACATGTGTCCAAGCTAGTATAGCACGTCAAATGTCTGCGATATAAAGAAAGGAAGCTAAATAGGGTCACTTCCTAAGCACACACTCTCTCATGGCCCAATCTCCTCTAGTACTGCCGTATAAGAAAGAGAAAGAAAATACGGGTGAGCCATAACACTTGTGATACGGATATAATTACAATGTAATTTATAAGTATGAATCCTGGATATTAAATACTATGTATAAAAAAAAACTAGCGGAAAGATCAAAAAGTTCATGAGGAATTGGAGAATTGCGTCATGAAGTATAGGAAATAAACATGTATAAGCTATGGTAATAGAAGAAAAGATGTCATGAACTTCATGGATGTATAAAATTAAATAATAAGGAAGGCCCACGAGCTATTTAATATATACATTGTCATAATAATATTGTCGTGATACACATGTGCATATAATAGAGGGGTGCCTCAACCATGTATAGGAGGGGTGGTGCATTTTATAATTATTATGGGTGGAGGGATAGCTCCAATGTTGGGGATGTAGTGCACACACAACCATTTCCCATGAACGTTGTAAACATGTAAACTAGGATGCACCCATCACGAACCCCTAAATAATAATGCCAAAACATGAAATATAATTAGTAAAGGAAAAGGGACGGCCGCGTGAAATCCTCTCAACGCGACAAGTGTCGTGACACATGTGCCTCTTGTGTCACGGTCATGGTACCTCCTATGACTTAGGTGGTAAGTCATGATAAATCATGGTCATGGGCGTATATATAGCTCGGGCAAATTAGGTATAAGTCATGAAATCAAACATGTAAAGGATCATGGCAAAAGACATAAAAAATGGGGAAGCATAGCAGTTCTGGGGATGAATCATGAAAAGAAAGAATGTCCTTACTGAAAGGACACGGGAATATTCCGTACATTTATGGGTCCTAGCAGTAACGGAAAGAGATGGATAAGAAGATGTAAGCTACTCCTGCTTAACGCGATCTACATGTTAAAGGACATATATAAGTTACTTGTTCATGATTAGGGTTACTTTCCATTTGTAGTAACTTTCTATTATTAGCATGATTTCTTGATTAGTACATTCCATGTTTAACATATTCCATGATTAGTATGTTCCATGATTAGTATTCTTGTTATATTGGTACTTTCCAAAAATAGCAGCTTCTAATTATAGTAAGTTTCCAAAAATAGACTTTCCTTAATTAGATTTCCATAATTGATAACTTTTTCTGCTTTACTAAGTTCCATAATTAAAAATTTCCAAAATAGATTTTCTACAATGGGACTTTCCAAAAATAGCCCCCCCCCCCCCCCCCCACCCCCCCCCGCGCCCCCCTTCCCCCCCTTTGGTTTCTATATATAGTAAGTTTCCATAAATAGCATGTTTCTATAAATAGCAGGTTTCTATAAATAGTAAGGTTTACATAAATAATATCAAAATGACATTTTCTACCCCCCAACTTATTTTATACAGAATATATTAAATATAATAACATGTCTAAAACCGGGGTGGGGCACCCCCCCCCATAAAAAAAGTTCAGGAAATTACAAAACAAGTCCTTATACTTTTAAATAGCAAATCGGGTAACAATTAAATCACTAAAACCCTAATTGAATTTTTCCCAAGCACAAACATAATTATTTCCCAATCATTGGCATTAATTACACCTGGACAAAATAGTAAAACCCTAACCCTAATTCATTTTAACCATTTTCTTTCCTTTTTCCCTTATTTTCGAAATCGGTAAACACAAATAAATCTCCAATAATTATTCGAATCATTTATAAATTTTTCCAACATTTTATCAGGAGAGATAGAGATAGAGAGATAGAGAAAGAAACCCTAGACTCAAAATATAAAATCGGATGTACAAATAGTTTTTAAGCCGATTTCATAATTAACTAAAAATTAGGGTTTCGAATATGATTTGATTTATAAAATCAAAATAAAATGCATGAACATTTTTATTATGCATAGATAGAACTTATAGGATGAAAAGTGGAGTTGAAATATACCTTGGATGATTCCTTAGTGATTTTATGGAAATATGTTCCCGGTTGCTTATCGAACCCAAAAACCAATACCTAAATCGAACAAAGCCTTATAAATTCTTCCCACTGATTTTTCCCAACACTCCTTGACCTTCAATCACCCATTTAAATGTGCAAAAGCCTTAGAAAAAATATTTGTAACCGTCACTTTTGGATTTTTTAGGGTTTCGGTTGTTTTTAGTTTTAGGAGTTTTACAATTTAAAAAATGCTTAAGGAATATATTAAGGTATTTTGGGCCGAAATATTTGTGCTTTTAAAATGACTAAAATCTGCATTTCTATTTTACAATATTTATTTTGCATTATCCAATTTTCATATTTAATTTGTAATGTTTATACTTATATAAATATTAATTAATTCGGCTTAATTTTATATAAATAATTATTTATTTTTTTTCATGTATTACATAAGGTATATTATTTATACATAAATTTTTATAATTGCCATTTCATATATTGTATTTTCATAATTTCTAACATTTAAATGAATTTTATATAAGCTTTTATGAATTTTTCTTGCATTAGGGGTATTTTAGTAATTTTACACTTGTTGAGATTTTTAGGTTTTACAACTCTTCCCCCCTAAAAGAAAAATTCGTCCTCGAATTAGAAACATGATACGACTGAAAAGAACATACCAGATCATGGAAGAAAATGAGGATAAGAAGTCCGTATAGACTCCTCGGTCTCCCAAGTAGCTTCCCGCTCGGGATGATTCCTCCAAAGGATTTTGACAAAAGGGATCGTCTTGTTCCTCATGACTCTGTCCTGACGGTCTAGAAATAGGACTAGGCTCTTACGTTGTAAGATCAATTCTCCACGGATCTGATCGAACTGGAAAGAGACAACGTGAAGAGGATGATACTTGTAACCTCAGAGTAAAGATACATTGAAACACCATTGTAACATGAAGTTAGCTGAGGAACCTGGTCAATGCATTCAAGATAGGAAACATACCAACGCGATCAAGAATCTAAATCGGTCTATTAAACGAGGACTAAGCTTGCCCTTGATACCAAAACGCCTGACTCCACGTGTAGGTGATACTTTCAAGAAAACATGTTCACCTGGCTGGAACTCTAACGCTCTGCGATGTCTGTCGGCGTAACTCTTCTGACGAGTCTGAGCTTCCTTAAGCTTTTCCCTGGCGACGGCGACCTTTTCATTAGTCACCTCAATCATCTCCGGACCCTCAAGAATACGTTCACCGGACCTGATCCAAACCAAAATAGGAGAACGACATTTCCTTACATACAACATCTCGAAGGAGCGCATTTAATGCTCGGAATGCCAACTGTTATTTGTAGGCTAACTCCACTAGGACATATATAGTCATCCAATTACCTGGCCCCATTTCTAAGCACATGAACGTAACATATCCTCTAATGTTTAATAAAATCGTACGCTGCCGACTGTCCGTCTGGTCTCAGGATGAAAAGCTTGTACTAAATTGAGCCTGGTTCCCCACTAAGCTTTCTGTAAACCTATTCAGAAATGGAGACGTGAATCATGGATCTCTATCTTGACACGATCGCTGATGGGTACCGTGTAAATCGACAATTTCTTGTTGGACAATTTCTGCTAATGTACTAAACGGTGTTAATCCTTACGGATAGGGAGAAAAATGTGCCGTCCGATTTAGTCAAAGCGATCTACACATCCCAGATAGGCATGTGCTTCCTCTGAGTCCGTGGTAACCGATTTTGGTAACAAAATCCATGGTCCCACGATAGAGCGCCCACCATATCCACCCCACACCCATCACAACCCTCCTCCCCCCCCCAACCCCTTACTTCTTCCTACCTCTACACCCGCGTCTTAACAAGCACACAAGCCCCTACACTTAGACTACAGCCCACTGCCACGTAGCTCTCTACTCAACACCTTCACAGAATAGATAGGATACAAACTACGCACCCCCATTTATCCACCCACCCCACACACACCCTTATAACCCCCCCCCCCCCCACCCCACCTACCAAACCGTCCATACCCCCTAACCCATCCCACGCATATCACCCCCACACAACACCACAATCCACACCCAAAATGCTGCATTCGCTTCCGCAGACTAGCCCCTCCCCCCCCCCCTCACACCCCCCTCATCCACCCACCCCCCAAACATCCACCAAACCACACCTCCACCCTCACGCCGTCAACATCTTCGCCTACTCACCCGTGAACCTGGATGGACTTTTACCAAAGAGGAGATAGTTACTACCTGGGACCGTAGCCGCATCATAGCCACTCCCGCCCACTCGAAGTGTCTCCGCGCCTCCCGCACTCTAGTACGCATTAATTTAGTACACTGCCTTTTTAAAATGCCATGTCATTAACTGCGAAAACTCGGTTGCTGATCAATATTCTGGTAATAATTGCCCAGAGATTTCTCTGTCATCCTTACTGAGATGCTTGATCTGTGAAATTAGGTTAGGCTCAATCCCTCAGACTAGCCCAGAACCTCTCTGTCCACCGATCATCTTAATTCGCTTATTCCAAAGCTCTAGGTCACAATAATTCCCTTCTTCCACTTGATTCCAGCTATCATACCCGACTGCCTTACTACAAAGATCAGCCTCCACATTTGCTGTTACCCGGATGGTACTGAATGTTGGTGTCATTATCTTCATAACTCTAAACCATGTCTCTGTCTCATATTTAATTCTCAGCTGCGTGAAGAATATATTTAAGGCTTTATGATCGGTAATAATATCACCACGACTCGCCATAAAGGTAGTGTCTCAAATTTTGTGGAGCGAAGACAACGGCTGCTAATTCAGGATCATAAGTAGGATAGTTCACTCTCATAGGGCTTAGTTGTCGTGTGGCATAGGCAATCACTTTCCATGCTGCATGAGTACTCACCCAAGACCCTTCTTAGGACAGCATCTCTGTAAATCTGAATCCACCTGAACCAGATGGAGGAGTAAGAAATAGGCGAGGAAACCTAACGTTGCTTAAGCTCTTCAAAGGCTCTCTTTCTCGCTCTTCATTCCATACAAACTCTCACCTTTTCGCATAATAGGCTTGGTTAAGGGTAAGCTAATAGTGAGAAACCCTCTATGGATTCTGCGGTAATAACCTGCTAATCCAGAAAACTCCGTACTTGGTCAACAGACGGCGGTCTTGGCCATTTGGTGTTTTGCCTCAACCTCGCCCGGATCCCATAGTTAAATTCCTTCTGCTGAAACATGTGAACCCAGAAATGCCACCTTACTCACCAAAATTGCACTTGGAAAAAATTGGCATATAAATTTTCTCCTGTCTAAATCTGTAAACAGTTGCGGAGATGCTCCTCGTGTTCTTTCTTTTTTTTTTTTAGGGGGGGGGGGTGGTTGGTTGGGGGAGGGGGGGGGGGGGGGGGGGGGGGATGAAATCTTTTTTTTTTTAGTGGAAACCAGTATTTCATCAATGAACACGATGGACGAAATTGTACAAGAATTCACTGAAAAAACTCGGTTCATATCATATGTTAGTCTTTTAAATACCGGCTGGAGCCAGTTTCGAGAGTACCAAAAGGGTATAACGCAAAGGGAATTGCATAATGAACTAGCTCATTAACGTGTGCGAAAAGCAGTCTTGGAAATGTCCTGCTCTTTCACTCGCAACTGATGGTAACCTGATCGTAAATCAATTTTGGAAAAGTGTTTAGCACCCTGGAGCTGATCAAATAAGTCGTCAATACGTGAAGGATATCGATTACGAATGGTAATCTTGTTCTATTCTCGGTAGTCGATACATTATTCTCATGCTACCGTCCTTCTTCTGACATAACAGAAAACGGGCTGCACCCCCATGGCGATCACTCGGGCGAATATAACCTCGCTCCAACGACGCCTGTAACTGATCCTTCAACTCTTTTAAACTCATTCGGTTGCCATGCGATAA
The DNA here is from genome assembly GCA_026074375.1 of Tanacetum coccineum. Taxonomy (NCBI): domain Eukaryota; kingdom Viridiplantae; phylum Streptophyta; class Magnoliopsida; order Asterales; family Asteraceae; genus Tanacetum; species Tanacetum coccineum. The sequence goes on from BQNB010079251.1 coordinate 19,872, forward strand.
GGAGATTTGGAGATTGGCTCAGCTCCGGGGGGAATATGCTCAATGTTAAAACTCAACATCGGATAGGAGGTATTCCTGGAAGTTTCTTCCGGAAATACAGTCCTTGAAATTCGAAACAATCGGCTGGGAACATGAATTAGGGGAAACGTCAAAAAAGTCGTGTATGAATGGTAGCCAGTAAACTTCACAGCCATGCGATAGTAAGGTTACGTGCTTTTAAAGCGGAAATGATCATTCATAAGATTTTCCTGGTAAGGAACCATGATAAATAAATTCAGGAGCAATGAATATCGACTGAATATAATCAGACGGGAATGGACAGTCTATCATAGCACGGTGTGTGCTAACCAGGTCTAGCCAGTATGATGTCAAATTCACACTCTCGCTCGCACATGGGAAATGGTTGCATTAACTGAACGAATATTGTCATCAAACTGTTTGAGGAAGATCTATTTATACACTGGGTAATACGTGCGGATGAGTCTTTCATGGGCGGGGATATACTAATACATGTCAAGTAAATATAGGCTGTCATAGTAAAAACATGATGCAAACTTGGTAGATATCACGGAATGTGTCGCACCCTTATCAAATAAAACAAACACTTCCGTTCCGAATTATGTAATATTGCACCAGTGATGGTACCTGAAGTATTGGCGGCCTGATCCTGAGTAAGTGCAAAGACACGGCCTGATGCGTCTGGCTTCTTGTCAGCATGACCAGACGAACTAGCACCAATGTTCTTCTTGCAGTCCGTGAAGAATGACCAGCTTGTACCTATTTGAAGCATTACAGCAGCAGACGTCACTCTCCTGGGTGGCTACGTCCACATGTTTTGCAAACAGGGTGAGTTTAACCTCAAGAGGGTACCTGGACTGCTTGGGAAAACCTGATTCAACGATAGATCATGAGAACTAGAACCTTGAGGACATTTATAGAGAATAAACTTGTTATTTCAAATGATTTACGAGTTGGTAGATCGGTTGGGATGCTGACCTTCTGTGCCTTTGGTCGCGTCCAGCCCAGGTATTACTGTTTCATTGACGCGATGTTAGATTCATATATATAACAGGATAATGTCGTAACGATTAAGATTTGGACATGTTGTTGTCGACGGGTGAGTAGTGGTTGTTATTTGTCTGTTACGGTTAGTTACCACCCACTGCCCTGCCTGTCAGACCATTTGACGGTTATTTTTCTGATCCATGACCCGGTTAACTAATTCTGCTGAGTGGCCCAAGACTAGTATCGGTCTCCACTCTTATGCCTGGAGATAGTTGAACGGTAACATAATATAAGGATAGGGAGGTTAAAATAGAATAAGTTTGCAAAAACTTGAATACAGAAAGTTTACCATCTTGTCCTTGAACGTTCGGACCTATCATAGTCATCCCGGTCACGAAGGATCCTCTAAGTGCGTGCGCATCCGCCAACTCTGAGCATGTCTGTAATCTGTATACACATGGACATGGTTCGAGGATTGTTGTTTTTCTTGTTTAATCTTTTTCTATTTCCTTTTTTTACTTGTTTTCTTTTGTTTCGCCTTTTTGTATCTTTTTTATTTAATTTGTTATTTGACTTATGAAACCCAACGAAAGTTCATCGCTGCTCCTTCTGCTTAGTACCTGCAGCCTGTCCAAGGAAAACTAGCTTAGGCGGAGGAAAACGCTGTGCATGTATCAGTACTATTTTCACTCGCCCTTTGGCGGATGGAATGGTACTCCCTCTTCAAGCGCTCTTGCTCGGCTCGAGGAAAAAACTGAAGAAAGAACAGCTCTTTGAAGTGCCCAAGTCAAGTAAGGTCCACACTCTCCTCCTATGGCCTGCTTATAGGCCTTCCACCACTCGCAACGCGTCCGCTCCTCGAACGTATACACAGCCCCAATCTAGTCTTAATAAAAGCATCATTACATCCATCACGTCGAAGATTTTCCATATGGGTGATCCAATTATCAGCATCAACAGGAGGCTACTGCCTTCTCGAAACGAACGGGGTTTCTGGCTTATTGAAGCGCTCAGCACGTATGAATAGTGACTGGTGGAGGATTTACTACCCGAAGTGCTATGCACCAGTGCGGTACTCTTCGCGAACTTGCTCGGAATCTAATGGGGCATGGCATCCACGGTGCTGCATGAACGGCCGAGCAGCTGAGTTCAGCATCGGTCACGAGTGTTCACCCATTCTTGACATTTACAAAAAGGGTTTAATGTAAAAAGGTGAAAAGGTAAAACGCGCGTCAGAAGTTAAAACTGTCGATTCTGAAGGAACCTAATGGTCTACCAATCCTACAGGTCAAGTTTTAGAGGCCTACAGGTCGAAACCTTTAGATCTGATACCATATTGTAAAACGACCCACTCCGGAAAGGATTGGCCGACAACGTCATAAATCATGGTGTCATATCAAAAGCATAATAAAGGCATAAAGTCATATATGATAACATAGGACTAGGTGGAAAGCTGGAATCAACATCGGGCTCCATTATGAGATCATCATGAATAACGTAAGAAGTCTAAAGGGAACGTAACATGTGTCCAAGATAGTATAGGCACATCAAAATGTCTGCTGATAAAAGAAAGGATGCTAAATAGGTCACTTCCTAAGCAACACACTCTATCATGCCCAATCTCCCTCTAGATACTGCCGTATAAGAAATGAGGAAAGGAAAATACGCTGGCATAACGCTCAGTGAAACAAGGAATATAAAAACAATGTAATTAATAAGTATGAATCATGGGATGTAAATACAAAGTAGCGAAAGATCAAACAGTGTCATGAGGACAACCTGGAGAAAGCATTCATGAAGAATAGGAATAAACATGTAAAGCTGGTAATACGAAGTAAAGATGTCTTGAAATTCATGGTTAGTATAAACATAAAAATTATAGGAATGCCCACGAGCTCATATTTAATCATACATGTCATTTTATTAATGTCCGTGAATTACATGCATATAATAGAGGGGCTGCCTCAACATGTAATAGAGGGTGTGAACTCTTATAATAATATTGGGTGGAGGGATCTGCTCCAATGGATGGGTTGTAGAGCACACACCACCAATCATCCATGACGTGTAAACATGTTAAACTAGATGCAACCATTTGCCCCTGGATTAATTATGGCCAAACCATGAAATTATTCTGGGAAACATGAAAAAGGGAACGCCGGTGAAAGCATTCTCAACGCGAAAAGAGTCGTGACAAGGTGCCTCATGTGTCTACGGTCATGGTTACCTCATGCCTAACGGTGGTAAGTAATGTAATCATGGTCGTGCGTATATATAGCTTCGGGCAATAGAATAAGTCTTGAAATCAAAACATGTAAAGGATCATGCAAAAGACTTAAAATGGGGAAGCATAGCAGTTCTGGGGATGAATTCATGATAAGAAAGAATGTAGTTACTGAATGGTCGGGGTGGGGGGGAATTATCAGTACCATTATGTCATGCATGTATACGGAAAAAGAGATGGATAAGAAGATGTAAGCTTACTCTGCTTAAAATCGCGATCTACATTTGAAAGGACACCCCCCCCCCCCCCCCCCCCCCCCCCCCCCCCCCCCCCCCCCCCCCCCCTATATAAGTTACTTGTTCATTGATTAGGGTATTACTTTCCATTTGTTGTTAACTTTCTAATTATTAGCATGATTCTTGATTAGTACATTCCATGTTTAACAGATTCCTATGATTAGTTGTTCCATGATAGAAATTCTTGTTATATTGGTACTTTCCAAAAATAGCAGCTTCTAATTATAGTAAGTTTCCAAAAATAGACTTTCCTTAATTAACTTTTCATAAATGATAACTTTTTTGATTTAATAAGTTTCCATAATTCAACTTTCCAAAAATAGACTTTCTACAAAATGGACTTTCCAAAAAATGCAGGTGTCTATTATAGTAAAGTTTCCATTAAATAGCATGTTCTATAAATAGCAAGGTTTCCTACAATTTGTCTGTTTTACTTCGGTAGTACCCCGCCCCCCTCGCCCCCCCCTCTCTCTCTGACTGTTTGCGCTACTACTCACCCAACCTTATTTTATACAGAAAATTTATTAATTATAATAACATGTCTAAAACAGAACCAATAGTTTCAGAAAATTAAAAACAAGTTAAATTGCAAATCGTTTGTTAACAAGTAAATCACTAATACCCTATTGTATTTTTCCTAAGAACAAAACATAATTATTTCCCAATTCATTGGCATTAATCCCACTGGAAAAATAGTAAAACCTAACCCTAATTCAGTTTAACATTTTCTTCGCACTTTTCCTTATGTGTTCGAAATTCTAGGTCCCCTCTCTCACTAAGAGAGAACGCAGACCATATAATTACCTCGCGAATCATTTCTAAATTTTTCCAAACATTTTATCTGTGTTATAAGTAAAAAAATAAGGGGGGGGGGGGGAAAATTATGAAACCCTAAGAAAATATAAAATCGGATGTACATATAGTTTTAAGCCGATTTCATAATTAACTAAAATTAGGGTTTCGAATATGATTTGATTTATAAAATCAAAATAAAATGCATGAACATTTTTCTTATGCATAGATCGAACTTATAGGATGAAAAGTGAGTTGTAAAAATACCTTGGATGATCCTTAGTGATTTTATGAATTTATGAACCCGGTTGCTTATTCGAACCCAAAACCAATACCAAAATCGAACAAAGCCTTATAAAATCTTCCCACTATTTTTCCCACACTCCTTGACCTTCAAATCACCCAAGAAAAATCGTGCAAGCCTTGGAAAAAATCTTGTGCCATCACTTTTGGATTTTTAGGGTTTCGGTGGTTTTTAGTTTTAGAGTTTTACAAATTAAAAATGCTTAAGGAATATAATAAGGTATTTAGGCCGAAATATTGGGCTTTTAAAATGACTAAAATCTGATTTCTAATTTACCAATATTTATTTTGCCATTATCCTAATTTATCTTATTTAATTTGTAATGTATACTTATATAAATATTAATTAATTCGGCATAATTATATATAAATAATTATTAATTATTTTTCTTGTATAACATAATGTATTTTAATCTTGCAAAATTTTATAATTGCCATATTTTGTATTTTCATAATTTCTAACACTTAAATGAATTTATTTAAGCTTTTATGCATTTTTCTTTCATTAGGGGCATTTTGGTCATTTTACTCTTATTGAGATTTTTAGGTTTTACAAAATTCGTTCCATGCAGTGGTCTTGGCACTTAGGCATTGCGTAATGGTATAAATTAAGAACTTCCATTGTGGATAAAAGAAAGCTTTATAAAATGTAAGCCTTTGAGAAAGTTTTTCATACCCCATCCTTGCCAGCTCTTCAAAGATAGTAGCAGTCGGCAAACAATCAGTACCACATGCATCTTCTAAGTGAATATCACATCTAATGCTTGTCTCCGTGATGATCACCTTCTTTTTATCAACTAGGGCTTGTAATTGATGTTCACCATTAACTGTTTTTGCCTTTGCTGTTGCCCAGAACTGTTCAATGCAAGATGTGTATATAGTAGGATTGATAGTTAAAGCATAATGGATTTGATTAGCATTCAAAAAATCAATAATTTCCTAAAATCCATTACTTTCAGCAGGTTTTTCCAAGAACGTGATCATGTTGTGGGTTTTAGTAAATTGTAGGGTCGACATTGTGATGGGTTTTGATGATTAACAATGAAATTGAGTTAGGGTTTACGTTTAGAGAGTGTTTGAATGATTGAAATCGAAAAAGAATCGAATAAAACCCTGAATCGAAGTATTTATAAATTCACCCTCAGCAGCATTAACTTGAACTGGCAGCACTAAATGATGCCTAACAGTAGTAAGTAACTTTGCAGCAGTAACTCAACAGCATCAATGTAAGCTTAGCAGCACTAATGTATACCAGCAGTAGAAACTTTATGCTTAGCAGTATTAAGCTATATTACCAGTATTAACATTATTAAGTTTGAGTTACCAGCATTAACTTCCATTTCTTTCCAAAAAGGACTTCTATCATCAATGAATTCTTCTCACAAGCTCTCTTTCTATTTTTATGCTCACATTATCTCTCAATTCTTTTTGCTCACTAATTCACTCTTTCTGTTTTTATCACACAACTCTCTATCTTTTTTTCATCTCACTATATCTCTCTTTTCTTTTCCTTACCATTTCACATAGTTTTGTACAATTTTCCATCAATTCCAATAGTTTCATACTGTCCTCCCCACTTTCAAGTGTGTAACCTCTTGAGAGAGGTAGATCATTGGACTATTTAGATGTAGTCTCAAACCTAGTTTGAGCATCTAC
>BQNB010079252.1:0-30298 GCA_026074375.1 Tanacetum coccineum
CATAGTGGCTGGAGACGGCATTACAATTATTGGTGATGGCGTTAGGATTATAAACAGACGGCGTCAGAGAAATCAAGACGGCATCAGATCTAACCGACTTGTAGAAACCCTATAAGATTCTGCAGGATGACGGCGTCATGATTATAAAATGACGTCGTCGCAGCCTATTTTCTATATATACAAACTCGATTTTAGGGTTTTAAGTGTGTAGATTTTGGGAGACGAACTATATCGTTAGGGTTCGAGTTGTAGCAGCTTTTAAGTCATTTTTAGGGTTCCCAAAACCCTTTGTAACCTCCTATTACTCATGTTTTAATCAAGTGAAGTCCTCTATCTTTTATTCATTCGATATGTCAATGTGTTGTTTGATTAATGAAGAATACTAGTAATCTTAAGATCAACCAAGAACAATAGTGAGATATGGGTTGGGATGTTAGAGAGAACTTGGATGGAAATGGATGAATGTATTAATGAAATGTATGAATGGAAAATGGAACAACCAACCCTCTCCAAGACTAGGAGAGGGTGTATATATACTACTATGAGGTCGGCCATGGGCCTAGTTGGGTCACCCATGGGCCTTGGGCCGGACTAGATTACTAATCTAATCCTTATACTAACTACGAGCTAAGACTTGTTACAACTTGGAAGTGACCGACACTTTTCGTGTTTCCAACATTAAGCTTAAACATAAGCTAACAAGCTACGTATCACATTTGGTTACTACCATAAGCCTCAAAAATAGTCCACAACATACGCCATAACACAAAAATAATCAAAATCATTTTCCTAGTGATTTTGGGAAACTTTTCGTGGCATATAAGCCCAAATAAGCAAAGAAATAGCTTAAAAATAAGCCTGAATAAGCTATACAAGATATTATAAAAAATAAGCTATCTAGCAACATATATTATTCAACCATCACGACCACAACATCAAAAGTTAAAACTACAAAAACCCTTATTTTCCTTTTTATATCTCACGAACCAAACACCCTCTTTTTACTCATTTCGCTTCTAAAAATCGATTTTCACGACGATCAACTTGTACAACTAACATCTATGCATCAAAATAAACCCAAAAGGACAAATGAAATTTAAATTTGAAAACTTATAAGAAAATCTTAAAAAATGTAGATTTCGACACGAACCGAACAACCCAAACGTTGTTTAAATGAATACCCAAACACTCGTATCAACCCGGAATATCACGTTCTCGATCAAAGTTGAAAATTTTATGGTGGATTGTGGTGGTGTAGGTGGAGGCCGAATAACACACACACACACACATACACACACACACACACACACACTTATGTGTTATTTTTAAAATGAAATGGACAATGAATGGAGTGTTAGTGGTATAAGGAATATACTTGTACAAGTTTAGACACATTAGCTAGAAAATGGCCATTTTGTTAACCTCTTTGACTTTCTTGACCGGATGGCATCCTATGGGGTGTCGGGTCTTTCTTTTCGTGTCGCGATCACTTAAATACTCGTAAAACTCAACCGTAAAATTTACCCCAAAGTTAATTAGCATTTTTATTCACTTCAAAAATACTTTTCCATTAACCTAGAGTATTTACACGATATATTTTCACTTTAAACCCTTTCAAAACTCATCTGGACATTAACGGACGTGTCAGATTCGTTTTTCGGCATTTCTCAAAACTCACAGGTCAAACCACCCGAAATACAAATAACACAATAATACATTCCAAAAGGGATTATTAATCACAATTCATCATAATACTCATAAAAATCATCACCGTCAACACTGTACAAAATCAAAATAAACTAACAAAAGTCAAATAGTCAAAGGGCTATAAATGAAATATTTAGAACACAAAAAGGGCAAAGGTTACAATATTCTTGTATAAAATATGTTTTATTAATTCAATAAACACATATCCAAACGCTCCATATCAAAGATCACATATCGCCCAAACAAACATAAGATGACTACTCCATAATCAAAGAGATGAAGATCATAACAATCATATAAATTCCAGAAAACTTCATATTAAAAGAGTTGTAGAAATTATACCAAATGGTTACAAGTTCAATTATTCGACAATTAGTTTTCCCAATCGAAAACTATTCTAAAACCCAAGCTATCAATTCCAATCGTCCTAAAAATTTAAGTATTGTCACTACTCTTGAAATTCGTGATTAGATGGTGTGGAATGATGAGAGAGTTGTTGTGTGAGAGATATCAAAATGGGAGAGCCAAGGCCTCTTTTTATAGGCTGTTGGAGGGGAAAAGTGCGACGCACTTTATAAAAAGTGTGGCGTACTTGGTGAGTTAATGCGGTCTTTAATTAATTCCATTAATTCTTTTAAATTCGATAAGAAGTGCGGCGTACATAAAGAAATTGTATTTTGAGCAAGACATAGTCACACTAACACCCTACAAACTCTAAAGAGCTTCCCTCCTTTATCAGCATACTCTAACAAACTCTAACATCAAACGGGAACGAGTCTTAAGTCCTACTCTCTTAAATCTGCAGATCTTCTCAGTAGTCTCTGCACTAACATCCCCATGTTCCTATCAACTGAACCTTCTCCAACCTCAGACCCACATAATTGGTCGAACGACACTACTCTCATTACCAATACAATGCCTCAAACGGAGCACATCTCACACTAGCATGATAACTATATATACGAAAACTAAACAACGGGAAGATGAACATCCCCACTTCTCTCTGAAGTACTATTGACGCACGCTCTAAAGCATGTCTTCTAAAGTCTGTGAATAGTATGCTCACTCCTGACCAATTAGAGCGCACCTGAGGGGTGATAAAGAAAACACAACTAAAACACTACAATGTCTAAACGAGTTCCTAATAAGCCTCTTGCATTGACTGCCTCGCCAAAAACCTTGATAGTGAAACGACTATCATGATCTGACATATAATCGAGATCAACACACAATTTGTGAAACCAACACCATGTCTAAGCGCTACCAAACCAACCTTTCATCTTCACCATAAAACCCCACCCATAGGTTAGAAATAAGCAGACTTAGTCTACAACCACTCGGGGGTGCGTCCACAATGACCTAGAATTGTATCATGCCCACTACTAGTCCTAGGCAACTCAGTCACAAAATCTATAGCTATCCCTTCCCATTTCTATACGGGAATCTCAGGTTGCTGGAGCAAGCCAGATGGCCTTTGATGCTCAGCCTTTACCTTCAAACAAGTCAAACACTTACTAACATACTCAGCTATATCCTTTTGTTCCAGGGCCACACCAATACCTATCTCTCAAATCATAACACATCTTATCAGCTCCTAGGTATACAGATTACTTTGACTTATAGGCTTCATCTACTATCAGGGTTCTCACCTTACCCTTCAAAGGTACCCATATTCGATCCGGTAGTCCACAAACCACAAAGTTCTATCCACATCTCTTTTCCTAATCATCTCATCCAACCCCTTTCTGCCAATCTTGCAGACTCATCCACAACCTCCTTCTGAGCGTTAGTATATTATCCTTGATACTACGAAACAACTGAAGGGTCAACCAATTCTCACTAGCTCTAACATCTCTATAGGATTTACCTCTTGTCCTTTCCCTACTTAGGGAATCAGCCACCATATTCACCTTACCAGGATGGTAGCGAATTTTCTACACCAGTCATCAACCTCACTAAACAACATCAAAACCAGCGATGCTTGTCGCATATATCAACGTCTTTTTTAACTAAAGATGTGCTGAAGACCTATGATCTGTATAGATGACACCTTAACCCATACAAATAATGTTCTCCCCAGATCTTAAGTGCAAAACACACCGCACACCAACTCCAAAACTCATATGTAAAATTCTTCTCATGAATTCTTTAATTGCATAGCACAGCACTAGACTATCACTTTAACCTCTTGCAATAACAAACAACACAACATAGCCTATCCGGACGCAATCCAACTTAAACCACAAGAGTTCTCTGGTCCATCGGGGAGAGCTAAAACAGGCGCATTACATAACTTATCCTTCAAGGTTTGAAAGGCCAATTCATGTTCCTCACCCTAATCGAAAGTCTTACACTTCTGAGTTAAGATAGTAAGCACCAAACCCACTTACCACATACACAACCATTAAAAAGCTCTTAATACAAATGAACCTGACATTAATATCCAGCCAACACCTAAGAATGATCAAAACCTTAGTTAGAGTTCTAGGGGCCTTCCAATTCTTAAAAAGCAACATCACATCTGTACTAGGGTCTTACATGAATCCCATTACCATTTATCACAATGCCCAAGAAAACTGTACTTCACTTAGCCAAATCACACTTAGAAAAACATTAGAATACATTTCTCCATCTTGACCAACACAATCCTACAGACTAACCTTAAGTGTTCTACATGCTCCTCTTAAGCCTTAGAGTAGATTAAGATATCGTCTATAAACACTATCACAAACTTATCAAGATAAGGCCTACAAACTCTATTCATCAAATCTATAAATACAACTGGTGCGTTAGTCAGACGAAAGGGCATTAGTGTGAACTCGAAATATCCATAACGAGTTCTAAATGCAGTCTTTGGAATGTCATCCTCATGCACTCTTAAGAAACTACCCGGCTGCCATTTACTATAACATTCCTAACGTTCTCCTGAACATTCTCATTAACTACATTACAATTCTAATTTCTAACATTTCCTCGGTTACTAACCTGAGCTAGCATGGCGGGTAAGAGGTTCTGCAATTGTTCGGTAATGATCATCGAGAAGTCACGTACTCCCTCATTGGCTTCCTCAATATTCCCATTGACTCCCTCTATACCCCCATTAGCTCCTAAACCCTGGTCATTTCCTTGACCATGGCCTCAAATCCACCAACACGCTCATACATCATCCCACCTTCCCCCTAGAGTCTTCTATAACCCCTTTCCACCTCGCCAACCCCATATACCCGTTCCCCCTCCTAATGATACCCCCCCCCCCCCTCTGCGCCCCCGCCGCAAGTAGCCGCTCCTTTCTTGGTGAATATCTTTATGACGAGGGAGAACATGGGAAACGATTAGGTAGGGCAGGAGACTCGCAGATATATAAATAAATTACTAATAGTGAAAAACATAAATACACATAACACCGGCCAACACGTGTCAACATTGATGATGTGTATGAACAACATTACAGAAGATAGCGTGAGTGCCACTGCCTTGTGAGTAACGTCATAATAACTATAGAGCCACGCGTGCTTATATTCGCATCCTTTCCCAGTCATATTCAATATTGAGCTCACACATTTCAATGACTGACATAACTAAAGCACCAAACTGCGAACACACAAAAGTAACAAAAGCGAAACACCACGCACATAGATCCTATACGCAACTAAATGACGGATCTTAGGTTATAGTCTAGTCAATCACACCTAGACCCCACTCCTATCAACCACACCTTGGGGCTCTGATTACCAATCTGTCACACCCTGACAATGGCAAAAACTCAGGAATGCAACATAATGATCAATCATAACACAAGATACAAAATAGAGAAAACTACAATGCATAAACTTCAAGTGCTATGAAGACCATCAACCTCAAACAACCTTGAGTGATGTCCCAAATCGCAACTAAAATCCACAATCTCTTACAATTATTCAAACACCCTCACAGGGGTCCATAATCCAAACTTAATCCAAAACATCCAAATACTATAATCAAACAACAAGCAAGCAAGACTTCACATGAAATTTCCCTCTGATCCACTCAAAGTCTGGCTTAACACAATCACCTAACTCCACCTTTCGTCTTCTCTCACTTCCACCTGAAATGATACTCGAAAACATCAACAATAATGTTGGTGAGCTTGTAGGTTTGACCTTAAACCCAAAAGTTGTGCCAATATTTCAATCTAACGTGCGCCCCTCCCCCAACTACTCACCGCCATAAGACAGTAGAATTTAAGCAAAAACCATAGCGTCACTGGGTTCCTCCGCTAATCAATATCCATATGACACATGTAAACGACACAGCTAAAGGGCCTACCAGCTGGAGCACTAAAATTACGGCAGGACCACACACAAACCAGGGTAGGCGTACCCATCCGCTCCAATAATCACACAAATACTAGGTAGGCGTACCCATCCACTCCAAACAATCATACAACACATAATATTCACAGAGCAGTCATAAGCACATATCTTGTCCCAAAAACAAAACCACATTTTGCACAGATCAATTCAAAACTATTGGGATTAAAAGTCTTCTTGATGTTGTTTGATTTACTGCTGCTCAAGTTTATGTTAATACTGCTCTAATGAAGTTAGTGTTGCTCATAGACTTCAAAGAAAATATGTTAAGTGTTTACTACTGCTAGTATAGAGTTAGTACTGCTAGTATAAAGTTAATATTGCTCAGTTGAAGTTAATCTGCTCCCCCCGCTCACGTCGCAGCGCGTTAACAACTTACTGAGTACAATGACTAATTGCCTCTGAAGTTCGTGATGTTCAAGCGTTACTACTAGCTCAAGAAAATATTCTAAGTAGTTTAGTACACTAACTGTATTAAGTTAGTACTGTTTTCCTCGCCCTTAGTACTGCTATACTTGATACCGTACCCTCTTCTAGGTTATTTATAGAAAAGAAAATTATATACTTAAGGAAAGACTCCCTGTAAGGCCAGTAAGACCTGTGGTGTATAAAAGGAGGTCCTAGGGCATAGAGTTTTATACGTATCAAAATCATCTTTTATCAATCTTAGTCGTATAATTCATAGCTTCAAGGTCTTTTGTAACCCTAATACTTTAAGAGTATTTGTATTATTATCATTAATAATATTGGAGCTTATTTGTTTTAAATTACTGTTTCATTGATAATTCTTCTTAATATTAAAGATTAGATAATAATCTTTAATACATTCAAACAAAGCTTTTACTATAGTTATGTTAGATTTATTTAATATAACTAAAATCCTTAAACAAGCTTAAGGAATTCGATCTATTGAAATGGGATCAACAAGTGGTATCAGAGCTTGTTGAAAAGCTTTGAAAGAGAAGAACCTGTTTTTATACACAAGATCTTTTTTTTAAAGATATGGATCAAGATTCAGCACATGTGGTGGCTGCATCCAAAGTTTTCATGCTCAAACATGGTGAGTATGAGATCTGGAGGATGAGGATTATACAATATATCTAGATGATAGACTATGCCCTGTGGGAAGTCATAGAGAATGGTGCAACCTTGCCAAAAATAACAACTGTGAAAGGTGTTGTGACAGAGATGCCTATTACAACTGCTGAAAAAAAGGATCAGAGAAGATTAGAGGTGAAAGCTAGAAGCACTTTAATGATGGGCATTCCCAATGAACAACATTAATGATTTGACTCTATAAAGATGCTAAGTAATTTTGCTGGAAGCTGTTAGAAAAGAGAATTTATTAGGAATAAGCCTCACACCCACAAAAAGGACTCAAATGAATCTCTTAAAAGCAGCATAATATGAAAACTTCACTGCTCCAAGCTCAAAGACTGATCAAACTTTTGATCCCCCTCCCCACCCGGGCTTCAAGAAGCTTGCAATACAGTTGGAGCCTTTTAGGTGAAAAGATTTCACAAAGAAAGATGTTTGAAATCAAAAGTTATTAATAAGTTGTCACTTGAGTGAGCACTACATTGTGTTATATGGAGGGAAATAAAGCGGATTTGGATACAATAATCATGGATTATCTCTACAACAACCTCAAAGGGTGTATGAACCAGAATTTAAAGCCGGCCTAGCGCCTCTAGCTCAAGTACAATGAAGAGAGAACCCCATGGGCGTTTTGTGTCCTTCTTCAAATAACCAACACTTAGCAGGCATTAATGAAGCAGTTAATTACTGCTCATGAGTTTTGTTACTGCTAGGCACTCAAGTTAAAGTTGCTACTCTATCAAATATGAAAACATGAGTGATGCTGTTTATTTGTTCATCCACCCACCTTTGCTAGTGCAACCAAATATCCCTCAACTTGTTACATGAGTAACTGGTAACAAATCCATCTATATGAACAGGGAAGAGATGGATTAGAGATGGCAAATGAGGCCATGTTGACTATGAGGCTAGTAAGGATTTGAAGCATACAGGAAGAAACTTTAACAGTTAATGGAAATAAGAATATAGGTTTTGGAGTAAGTCCCAAAAGTAGAGTGATACACCACAAACCCCCTTCCCCCCCCCCCACTACAGCCCCCCCGCAGCCAATCTCCTCTGCTAGGAGTGCAAGTTCTAAGAATCAAGACAACAGAACACCACCCGGCACCACATCTCAAGAAGGAAGTGTGCCTGTGGAAACATCTACTTCCATAGCTTTGGTGTCATGTGATGGTCTTGGTGGATATGACTGGAGTGATTATGCGATGAACGGGCCCCTAACAACTACTAACTCAAAGGCTTTTCCTCATCTTCAAGTCCTGACTTAGAGGTATCCAATGATTCTATTTGTTCAAAATCTTGTCTGGAAACTGTTGAACTTCTTAAATCTTAAAATGATCAACTATTAAAAGATTTAAGGAAATCTGAGTTAATGGTTCTAGGTTATAAGACAGGTTTAAAGTCTGTGGAAGAAAAACTTGAAGTTTATAAAGCAAATGAGTCTATTTATTCACAAGATATTAAGGGCTTAAAATTTGAAATTCACATAGGAGAAATAACTATTAGAGAGCTTAGGAAAAAGCTTGAAATAGTTCAAAAAGAAAAGGATGGCATTCAACTTAATGTAGATAAATTTGAACATGCATATAAAAGTTTAAACAAAGCTCATAGACAGAGTGGTAAGAATATTGTTGAAATTGCCACCAGAAAGGTTTAGGCGCAAATGAAAATTAATAATGTATTTTCCACACCCCCCGTCCTTCCACCCCTACCATACGCGAAATTTCATGCCTCCAACACCTGACTTTTCTTTTACTGGTTTAGATAAGTTTGTTAATGAGCCTGTACTTGAGAATAGTAAAGCTATGTCTAGTAAAGAAAGACACCTAAAGGTATTTCCAGCACCCGCACATGATTATTGCCCTAATTATTAACAGAAATGGTGTCCCAAAATGAGAGGAAGAGGATGTGTCTCAGCCTAAAACTGAAAAGAAAATAGTTAGGCCTAGTATTGTTAAGAAAGAGTTTGTCAAATCTAAACAACAAGAAAAAACTACTAGGAAAACTGTTAAACAAGTTGAGCAACATAGGCAAAACACTCACAAGAGGCAATCAAAGAAATTGGAACAATATGATGTCCCAAAAACTAGGAAGCAGTTTTGAGATGTTTAATAAGGCCTGTTATGTGTGTGGAAGCTTTGATCATTTACAGGTTGATTGTAATTACCATCAAAAAATAGTTTCAAAATCAAAGATGGAAAACCTGTGTTGGCAACAATGATAAGGTGATCATCACGAACTTTGCTAAAAAGACTCACCCCTGTGCTAAAAAGAACTTAGTTCTAAGAGCAGTACTAATGAAGTCTGGTTAAGTATCAATTAATTTTGCTAGACAAAATATTTCAAAAACAGCAGTATTGGTTAATACTGTTATACAAGTTAATACTACTCACTCAAAAACAATAGTGATCCTCTGGTTGCTAAAACCAATGTACCATGTCTTACTAAATAAGCACCCCCAAAAAAAAAAAACACATTCAACTGTTAAGAGTCCCATTCATAAGAACACAACATGTAAAAACAGTAATATTAATCAAAGGGTTAATACTATTAGGGATAAAAAAAATTAATACTGCTAGTCCAAAAGAAGTAGTTAATGCAGTTAAGGGAAATAATCTTAATGCTATTAAGGCCTCAGCTTGTTGGGTTTGGAAACTAAAGCACAAAGTTTTAGACCATGTTTCTAAATACAATAGTGCATCAATCACCCTAAAAAGTTTGATTATATTGATGCACAAGGCAGATCCAAGTCAGTGATGGCTTGGGTCCCCAAAATAAACTGATTTTCTTATCTAATGTACCGGGAAATCCACAAATGGATTTACAAGATAAAGGAGTAATTGATAGTGGATGCTCAAGCCACATGACAGGGAACATGTCCTATCTTATAGACTATAAAGAGATACTCACCCTCACCCAGAGGATATAGCGTCTCTCCCGCGCCCTTTTGAGGAATCTAAAAGAGGAAAAATCACAGGCAAAAGTACCATTAAAACTGTAATCTGAGATTTTGAAATTTGTATTATAATGAGAAGTTTAAAGTATAATCTCTTTAGTGTCTCACAAAAAAGCGAGCTAAAAAAGAATATTGATACTATTTAATTACACATAATGATTTTTTCACACACACCTCCAAACTTTAAGTTAAAAGATGAAAGTCAAGATTTACTTAGAGATCCCGAAGAAAGAACAATTATGTTACCCTAAGTCTTTTTATTTAAAGAACATAGTTCCTAAAGGAGGTTTAACTTGCCTTTTTGCAAAAGTCACATCTGATGAATCTAAACTTTGGCGCGCATAGGAAGGCTAGTCACATAAAATATTTAAAACCAGAATCTAAATTTAGGTATACACGGGAAATCTTGTAAGAGTCTAACCTTCAAAACATTTTGAAATGATCAAACTAAGGTTGTCAACTTATCAAAAGGGAAAGCAGCACAGAGCCTCTTGTAAGTCTAAAACAAATAACTCAATCAGTCTTCCTTTACATTTGTTGCATATGGACTTGTTTGGTCCAACATATAATAAAAAGTCTATGAACCAAATGTATTTCCCTAGTTGTCACAGATGATTATAGTAGGTTACATGGGATTTATTTTCCTAGCTACTCACGGACGTGAGACTAGTGGCATTCTTCAGGTCCTTTAATAACTGAATAGAAAATCTGTAGATCCACACACCCCCCCCCCGACCCAGCTCACAACTCGTGATTAGATGTGGATAATGGGACTGATTTCAAAAAATAGAGAATGAATTCAATATTTTTAGTGAGATGAAGGTATTTTGAGTACAATTTAGTGTAGCAAGACTCCTCCAAACAAATGATCCGCTGAGAGGAGGCCAATCCACCCGGAGGACATAATATGAGCATCCGCCCTCAAAAACAATGCCTGAAAAAGATGATAGAAGCCTAATCTCTAAAGTTGGCACCCCACCCCTATTTTTAGAGGCACACCCACCCCCCCCCCCGTTAATTAACTGCATGGCTCGTGCAAAATTACCGCAGTGTTGTTTAGTAAATTAAGCCTCAAAAACAAGGGAAAGACCGTTGCCATAAAGAACAAAACCACCCCATGTAGAAACAGACAACCAACTATTCAGTTTTAAAAGACATTTAGGTTGTCTTGTTACCAATTCTTAATACCAAAGATCACTTAGAAAATTTTCCATGGTAAGGGCCTTGATGAAGTTCCTTTATTGATACACTTGAATAGTAAAGCCTTTAGAGTATTCAATAGTAGAACAGGAACACACCCCCCACGCTAGGCAAGAAAACTTGTCATATTGGTTTACTAAGAGTATACACCTAATGTTGTAGTAGTAGACCAAAATTAGGCTATTCTGCATATTGATAGCAACTAACATACAAAAAAATAATAAATTATGAGGCCAATTAATTTGTTTACAAGTTACATAGTCAATATAATGGTTTTAAACATGTACACCCCCCCCCCCCCCCCCCACAGCACCGAGATAATGCAGATCAAGCCTGAAAGGAGCAAACAACAAACCTGTCAAGAACGAAACTCCCTCCCCACATTTTGCTAATACACCCATAATGAGGGGGGAAGCACAATAGAATCTTAATGAACTAGACGAAATCTAAATACTTAATCACTCTAATCGTAATTTAATGTTTAGAAAAGTGGCGGCAGAGGTGAGAGTGTGATGCGGCGAGTTAGGAGAGATTAAGATGTTGAATGGGTGTTGTTGGGGTGTATGGAGTGCCACACACACACTATTTTATATATATATTGTTATGAAAGAGAGGCGTATGTTTAATTATATGTAGATATATGAGTTGTTATTATGGTATTTAATAAGGGTTGTAGGGGATGAATAATAGGAGCTCAAATTGATGAGGTATTATTTGGTATGTGTTTGGGTTGGGGGTTTATAATAATGATGTGTTATTCTAATTTGATCCAAATATGTATGATTTGGAAGTGGATAGCATATTAAGGAATTATTGTGTGATGATGATGAGAGGTGTTGATGGATGACAATGAACAATTTGGATACTACAATCTAAGTCAGTCCTATTCTAACTACAAGAATTCATAAAGATCACCCTCTTGATCAAGTGATTAGTGATTTGCAATCAGCTACACAAACAAGAAAGATGTCAAAGAATTTGGAGGAACATGGCTTTGTTAGTACTATTCAACAAAAACAAACATAGAAGACATCAACAACTGCTTGTTGCTTGCTTTTATACGAGAAAGGAACTCAAAAAAGGTAATATCATGATTAAAGGATCCAAGTCTGGACTAGAAGGCTATGCACGGCAAAGCACGGTAACTACTGCCCACAAATTAATCTCAAGTTTACAATAAGTTTTTGCGACTTATAGTGGAATTTAACCATTGGAAAAAAGGATATACAGGCTGCATAAATGGGTTTTCAGGACAATAAAAAGGAAAATAGGAATTGTGAATAGAAAGAAAAAGCAAGATAGAATTTTGCACTTCAGGATAACACACAGAACAAAAACAAAAAAGAAGGGATTGACTAATGATGAACTCTGTTGCCCATGTTGCAAGGGAATTGAAGCAATTAGGCTATTTTTATTAGCTATGAATTTCATATTAAAAGATTTTGTGGTGTATCAAATGATGTCACTCAAGATGATTTTCTCCTATGGAAGAAGATTGAAGAAGAGTTGTATGAATGTCAACCGCCGCAGGTATTTGAAGATGCAAACTTTCCTGATAGATATAAACAGAGCAGCTCTCTGCACAACAAACACACTTAGTAAGGACTACATCAAGCTCCTATAGCTTGTCATGAACACTGTTGTCACACAATATCTGTTAGACATCGGGTTCAAAGAGGAAAATTGACAAGGACTTTATTCATGCAAAAGGTAAAGAAGGTGATTTTTTGCTAGCCAGGAGTTTATGTTGGGAGGATATCATCTTTGAGTAATTATGACAAGAAGATGAGTCAATGCACTGCATATTTAGAGTTATGCTAGCGCGCACGCAAAGGAGAAAATTTCTTACGATGAGTTTTCTAAATGGGAGAACCTCTACATTCGGCAACCCACCCCCCCAACAAACAAAAAGGGGGGGGGGGGGGGGGGGGGGGGGGCGGGCGGGGGGGGGGGGGGGGGGGGGGGGGCAAAAATTGACAGGCCTACCACCCTCCCCGTATGTCCCCCCCCAAGGGCCACCCAGCGCCCCGAAAGAGAGCAGCAGGCCCCCCCCCTCCCCCCCTCCAACCCCCCCCAATAAGGAAGCCCCCCGCCACTTTATCCCCAACTTACCCGCACCACACAAGATAGCTACCCCCCCCCCCCCCACCGGACCATCACCCACCCGCACACCCCCATTCTTACCCCCACCCCACCCCCCCCCCCCACCACATCCCACCCCTCCCCCCCCCCCCCCCACCCCCGGCCCCCAGCCCTGAACCTCCACCCCGCCCAAAGCCCCCCCACACTCCCACCCCCCAACAACAGCCCCCCCAAGCATCTCGTGCACCTGCCCCCCCTCCCGTGATCCGCATACCCTATTGTCTGAACCACCCCCCCCCCCCCCCCACCCCCCCTCCCCCGCTAGTCAGCCCCCCCCTTCACCCCCCCCCCCCGTCCCCCCCCCCCACGACTCCTGGAACCAACCCACCTCGAGTCACGGAACCCCGCCACAACCCCTAACGCCCCGTGCCCATCCCCCCCCCCCCCATACTAAAGTACTCCCAACATAGCCAAGAGCACAGCACCCCCGAAGCCACCCCCCGCCCCCCCCACCCCCCCCCCCCCCCCCCCCCGTAATCCCCCACCCCCCCCCTCCCACTACCCCCCCCACTCATCAACGAGCCCCCTTGAAAAGACTTTACCCCCCCACCCCCCCCCCCCCCCCCCGTCACCCCCCCCCCCCCCCCCCCCCACCAATTTCCATGCCCCCCCCCCCCCCCCCCCACCCCGTAAGTGACAATCACCCCTGCAACAACCCCCTCATTCTAGATATTGGAAACAGCATACACTGATAGTGATAATGCTCAGAGCCAGCATGGTGTGATAGCCCCCCCTCTCGAACCAGTATCTCCACAACCCCCCCACACCCTGAGGTTCACCCCACCATCCCCCCCCCACCCCACTTCCCCCCATGGTGTGTAATGTGGTTGACGTGTGAAGGGGTGAAGTTTCCCCCATCGATGGCATAGCAGAGCACCCCCACCCCCCCTCCTCCCCCCACCCACCCTCCCCCCCCCCCCGCCTGGGGAACACCACCCAACCCGCATTCACCACAACCACCCGCTCCCCCCCAGCGTAAGTCCCCCCGCCCCCCTCCCCCACGGGCTCCCCTGCCCCCTCCTCCCCCACCCCCCCCCCCCCCCCCCGCCACCCGACCCCCCCGATCCACTTATGCACCCCCACCCCGAGAATGAACAACCCCCCCCCCCCCCCCCCCCCCCCGAACCCACCCACATAGGCCCCCCAACCTATGCACCAACTACTAGAATAAAGGGAAACAATTTATATGGCATACCAAGATCTAAAAGCTACAACAATACATATTACCTCACCCTACCCCCCCCCCACCCTATGTCCCCACACCCCTCCCCACCCCCCCTTGAAATAAAAACAAACCGAATTTTCCCACCCCTATGTTCATCCTCAAGAGAACCACCCCCACCCCCCCACCAGCCCCAACCCCTATAGAGAACCCCACCATACATGATTTCCCCACGTAAAAAGCCCCCCAGATTGCCCCCCCCCCCCCCCCCCCCCACACCCCCATCAGAAACAGCGGGAAACCTCCCCCACCCCTGTATTGCCCCCCCACCCCCCCCTCCTCCCCGAGTGATGGTCAAATTCCAACACGAAAACCCCCCCCCCCCCCCAGAAATAGAAATCCGGCTACCCTCTCCCCCCCTGCAATATAAACAAAAGCCTGTATGGAATGGCCGAGCACCCCCCGGCCCCCCCCCCCACCTCAGACCTTAACACCCCCCCCTTCACCCCCCCCCCCCACCCCTATAATAAATTATAACGCGATCAAAAGTCGCAATGAGAACTTACCCGGTCCTAATAATCCCCCCCCCCCCCCCCCCCCCCCCCCCGGTGTGCGGGTTGGAACGATTTTTGTGGAACTGTGTACGGGATATGCGTTCAATGCGAACAATGCAGGTGCGTGGAAGAATGAAAAGGTGGTATCTGATAGAGGATGGGCCCCCCCCCGCCCCCCCCCCCCCCCCCCCCCCCCCCCCCCCCCCCCGGAGAGTCGAGGAAAGAGAGAGATACCCACCCCCCCTCAACCACAAACGCATAACCTTTCTTCACGCCCCCCCCCCCCACCCGCCCCCCCGGCCCACCCCCCCCCGAATACCCCCCCCGGCCCCCCCAACCTCCAAGAGGACCATTAGATCCCCAACACCCCCCCCTACCCCCCCCCCACCCCCCCCGCCCCGGCCCCACGCCCCCCCCCCCCTTGCACTCAAACCCCCCTACCCCCCCCCCCCCCCCATATCGCCCCCCACCCCCCGATACCCCCCCCCCCCCCGCCCTCCCCCACCCCCCCCCCCCCCCCCCCCCAACATACTACCCCCCCCTCACTACCCACCCCCCCCCCGCAAGTTACTACTCCCCCCCCCCCACCCCCCCCCCCCCCCCCCCCCCCGCGTCCCCCCTCCCCCCCCACCCCCCACCCCAACCCTCCACCCCCCCCCCCCTGGCAACCCAACCACCCCGCCCCCCCCCACACTTCACCCCCCCCAACCCCATTAACACACGAATGGCATTTACCCCCCCCCCCCCCTGACGCCCCACCGACGACCTGGATGACCCCTACCCCTGAGCCCCCCATCCCAATTCCCCTCAAATCACCTTCGGCACCCCCCCTAGCTGAGTCGTCCTACCCCATCCCCCAACAACCATCCCTAGTACCATGACACCCCCCCCCCACCCCCCCCCCCCCCCCTCCGCCACCCCCACCATCATAAGCCTCCCCCCCCCCTCCCCCCCCTCCCCCACCCACCCCCCCGCCCCGTACCCCCCCCCCCCCCCCCCTCACCCACCCCCCCCAACACCCCACCATCTTTTAGTGATACGGTATCCGCCCACCACACCCAACAGGGATTATATCCCCCCTAATTGAGGGTCTGGAATGTGGGAGGACGTGTGTTGGGGGGGGCCGCAACCCCCATATGTGAGGAGCTGTCCCCGTTTATTGACCGCCCCCCACCAACACTCACCTCCACCCCCCCCCGGGGACGTCTGCCCTCCCCCCCCACCCCCCACCCCCTTCCCTCCACCCAACCAGCATCATTGGTTACAAGCACCCCCCCCCCTAACACCCCCCATGTAACCCCCTATACCCAACAAGATAGGCATCTTTGGATCGTCTGGTAACACCACCTCAACCCCCCCCCACCCCAACACAAGCACCCCTCAAAAACCACCCTCCTATCACTACCCCAGGCCCCCAAGCTGCACTGACACCCCCTCCCCCCCTAGCCGCTCCCCCCCCACCGAGGTCCCCCCTCCACACCATCGCCCTTCCACTTGGAGTTGTGGGCCAATATTTTGCAACCCCCCAACCACCCTCCGCCCTCCCCCTCCGTCTGTGTTCTATACCAGGACCACCCCCCTCCACAACCCCCCCCCCCCCCACGACACCCCCCCCCCGCCAGCCCCCTCTGCCATGATAGATAATCTACATTCACGGCATTTGACAAGTGTCCCCCCGCGCCCAACTCCCCCCCCCCACACCCCCCCCCCCTCAACCTCCCCCGATGGTATGCACCCCAGAACTATCCCTCCCCCACCCGAACCCCCCCCCCCCCCCCCACCCACTCAGCCCCCCCCCCCCCCTCCCCCCCCCAGCTTGCCCCCCACCTCCCCTACACCCCCCCCGCATACCCCCCCCCCACCACCCCCCACTCCCGACCCCCCTGATCCCCCCACCCCATGACCCCCCCCTCCCCGCCCCCTTGACGCTAAACTATCAAAAAGAAGAATCTTTTAAAATAACCACCTCCCCCCCCCCCCCCCCCCCGCCCCTACAGCATCCCCCGCTGCCCCCCCCCCATCCCCAATGACCCTAGGGAAGCCCTCCCTCACCCCCCCCGCCGAACCGGCTCCCCCTAGACCCCACGCCCCCCCCCCCAACCAACCATACCCCCCCCTAACACGCCCCCCCCAACCCCCCCCCCCCCCCCCCTCTACTATCAGTCCCAGCGCCCCCCCGCCCCCCCCCCCCCCCCCCCACCCCCCCCGCAGGTGTGCTCCGCCACCCCCCCCCCACCACATGAACGAATGTGGCAACCTTTAAGCCCCCCCCAATCTCCCAACGCCCCCCCGGGATCCCCACCTCACCCCCCCTGTTGGCGAATCGCCCCCCTCCCCCCCCACCCTCCCCAGCACGACTTATTCCCCCCCCCCACCTGCTCGGAAACCCCCCCCCCCCCACACACGATTTAGTGTCCCCCCCCCCCAAGGTCTCCCCCCCATAACCACCAAGCCCCCACCCAGAAAACCCCCCCCTCCCCGCTCCCCCCCCCCCAACCCCACATCAAACCCCGGAACCCCCCCCTCACCCCCTAGTGAGCCCCTAATATCCTAAGAACAACCGCCCCCCTCCCACCCCCCCCACCGTCTACACATCCCCAAAACCAACCACCTTCCCCCATGGGGCGGGCTGTTTGGATATTGGGAAGGTTCAGGAGGATGTAGGTGCACCCACCACCAACCTTCGCCCCACCCCGCTCTCGAGTTTCCAATAACCCTCCGTGTGCCCCCCTTCCCCCCCGCCCCCCGGGGTCCCAATACCCCCACCCACCCCCACCCACCCCCCCTCTTAGACATTCCTGTAGATAACCCCACCCCCCCCCCCCCCCCCTACCCCATTTCTTTAAAATGTTCCCCCCAACAAGCACCCCCCCCCCCCCAATCCCCAAACCCCCCCCCCCCCCTATCTTTGACCCCCCTCCACCCCCCACAACACCATACACCCCGCCCAATGCCACCGTTCCTCACACCCCCCCCCCTTATGCAGGGAGCACGCCCCACCCCCCCCCTCCCTGTAAAACCCCACCCCCACGCCCCCCCCGCAGAGACCCCCATGTCCCCAGCCATACCCCCCACCCCCCCCTTTCCGTTACCCACACCCCCACCCCCCCCACCCAGCCCCCACCCCCCCCCACCCCCACCCCCCCCCCCCCTGGCCATCTAACCCCCCCCCACCGTTGTCCATAGGAACCCCGTCAAAGCACGCACCCCCCGCCCCCCCCCGCTCAACCCACCCCCCAACCCCCCCAGATCGGTCGAACAGCCCCCCCACCCCCGAGCCCCCCCTCGCCCCCCCCCCCACCTTGTCAAGCCCCCAGCATCCAGCACCCCCCCCCCCCCCCCACACATAGGAGCCCCCAATCCACCTCCCCCCACTTCTCGCACACCACCCCCCCCCCCCCCCCCCCCTCCCCACCCTCCCCCCCCCCCCCCCCCCCCACCACATAGGGGCCCCCTGCCCCTACCCCCCCCCCACCCGCCCCCCCCCCGGCCCCACCCCCCCCCCACCCCCCCCCCCCCCCCACCCCGGCAAACCCCCCCATACACTACCCCCCCGCCCACCCCCCCACCCCCGCCCTCTCCTTTTTTTACCCCCGAATGCGTTGCCCTCCTACGTAACCCACAAAAGCATCATAAGGAAGTCCCCCCGGCTGCATTAGACACTTTCTACCCATCCCCCCCTCCACTCCCTGAACAACCCATTGTCTTCACACCCAATACTGCCCCCCCCCCACCATACCCCAGTGCCCCACCGTCGCCCACCACGCGCCCCCCCCCTGGTGAACAGAACCACCCTATATCGCATACCGCGGCGAAGCTAACTCGCCGGGTCCCCAGCGTGCCGTGAACGTAGTCCCGCTCCACCCCCACACACCCACCATGCGCGGGATTGAGCCTCCCAGCCATCCCCGAGTATGTTGCCTTTTCCCCCCTCTCAAACACAACCGCTAGACCCATACTCCCTACCATCCCCCCGCGTTGGACACATGAAGAAGAAATTTTGCTAATTGAGTGTTGGATCGAAACATCTGAGAATGGCCAAATCGGAGCCGACCGATCCGAGGATTCGTTTTGTGGACAGATTATGGATGACTTCAACACTGGTACGAGACCCAAGTTATCGTACATTATCTCATTTCATATAAACCACAAATTTATTTCACAATGTTTTAAGCAAGACTTGAACCTACAACCATTTGGTTGAGGAGCTTCACACACTTTGGGGTACCATTGGAACACAAGCCCTTTGGGTTTTCTAGTAACCTATACCTTTACGTACATCATATGTGTAGGATCCCGATAATCATTTCCACTTCTTATAACGAATCACGAATCGAACTAGAAAATAGAGAGAGTTGATTTCTAGAGAGAGAAAGAAGAGAGAGAGAGAGAGAGTTGAGAGAGAATATAGAAAAGTGAAATATTATAAATGAAATCAACTAACTTTTCCTAGGTGGAAAAGTTACTTATATACCCCGACACATTAAGTGACGTTCGGGATATTTGACTAGGACCCGGGCTCGGGTTTTGCTTGGGATTAAACCCGAAACATATACAATATTAGATTAACTATCGAGCCCGATTCCCGATACTTTCCTATTACAACGTTAACTAATTGATTGACCGAGACTAACATACATAATGGACGAACTTCATGTTCGACTCAATATTTTGAGGCTAACAATCTCCCCCGAAGTGAGTTCATTGATGACACTCCTTCATGAGATCAATGAGATTGCTTTTGTCGTTAAGCTCACGTGTTCTTGGTCTTTCTATTTGTCTTCGTTGTATGCTTGTTCCTTCATGCTTTGCGATCTTGACATTGAGCCTTTGTCATTGTCTTTCGACTTTGTCTTTTAGTTCGAGATCTTTAAATCTTATTCCTTGCTTGTTTTGTCGTCTTTGCCATCTTGTGTCTTTGACCAACATTCTCATACTATGCCTCATATTGAAAGCTTCAAATCAGAGTTAGCGGAAGTCTTTGAATGAGCAAGAAAAAGTGGTCATGAATCGACTTTGGTTGATAGGGGATACAGGTCACCACCGTTTTAACTAGCAGGTTTACCGTTAGTGATAACCCAAAAAATTGATTTAAAAATTAATCACATATTACTTGTAAAAGCGTTTTTGTAACACATCGGGAGTTTTAAGCTTTATATCAAAATTCATCAACCGTCAAATTAATTTTAACTATACCCAAATTGATATCCATATGTCACAAGTTTGATTCCATATAGAATCTCTCCAGTCACCTACCTAAGTCTTGATTTGATGCTGACTCAAGCAGGATTTCCATCTTCATTGTGAATACTTAAGTATCACTCGGATGTTCTGGCAAATATATAAGGAAATGCGTATGGACTCTTGAAACAGCTTGAGAACTGATTGATCACAACAAGTGGTTTGAAATGGAATGTTTTTTCCTAACAAGATTTGGATTGATCTTGGGCTCTAGACTCTATTAGTGCACTTTTGAGTTTTAGTCTGGAATGCTGGAGCAGGACCTGCACACTTATTCAATATCAACAATATGGAGTGAGATGTCAATAGATAACGTGTGTATCTCCGTGACAAATGAGACAAGTTTCTGTTGAGAGAAACCCGAATGGCTGGGAAGGGTTGTGCATTGCATCACTGGGTCCATGATGTCGTTTTCAATGTCAGCAATCAACTTGTGATTCTAACAGCATATGTATTGACCCGGTTTCTGCCTTAAGTTGTGTGGAGGGCTTCTTTCTTTAGACCTTTTATCCATACATTTATTTTTCATTCTTCAACGCCTTCAATGCTTACCAGGACGTCATTACTAACACCTTGTTGTGATTGTTCCAGTGTTAGCTCAATCTTAGTCGGCATTATTCCCATATACATTCATCTCCAATCATACCTAAGGACTGCTATTTCTAACTTTGGATTATCCTTGGGTAGATCCTCCGGTTCTGGTTGGATCATAGGATTGATTCCTAACCTAACCACCTTATGACTTCAGAATCGTCGTGAAATTAAGATGTTGTTGGGTATAAGATCGAACCATAAAACCTTTTCTTGAGATGTCAATAGATAACGTGTGTATCTCCGTGACAAATGAGACAAGTTTCTGTTGAGAGAAACCCGAATGGCTGGGAAGGGTTGTGCATTGCATCACTGGGTCCATGATGTCGTTTTCAATGTCAGCAATCAACTTGTGATTCTGACAGCATATGTATTGACCCGGTTTCTGCCTTAAGTTGTGTGGAGGGCTTCTTTGTTTACACCCTTTATCCATACATTTCTTTTTAATTCTTCAACGCCTTCAATGCTTACCAAGACGTCATTACTAACACCTTGTTGTGATTGTTCCAGTGTTAGCTCAATCTTAGTCGGCATTATTCCCATATACATTCATCTCCAATCATACCTAAGGACTGCTATTTCTAACTTTGGATTATCCTTGGGTAGATCCTCCGGTTCTGGTTGGATCATAGGATTGATTCCTAACCTAACCACCTTATGACTTCAGAATCGTCGTGAAATTAAGATGTTGTTGGGTATAAGATCAAACCATAAAACCTTTTCTTACTGTTCAGCACATTGAGTCGATTAGATCATATTTTAATTACATTTTCTCCCCTTATTTTAAATAATAAACACTTAGTTTTTGAAATACCTTGTGATTAAAATATGTCTTGAAAATTCTGTGGGGAGAAAATATGATCAGCATGAATGGTTTGGAACATTTTGATAATGTTTTGAATACATAAGAATTGTCGTTGTTGATGTATCCAAGAACATTAAAACTTTGTTTTTCGAAAAACTCCCCCTCAAAAATAGGACCAATTGAAAAATTATTGTCTTTTGAAAACATTGTGAGGGTTGGAGTGTTGAACACATAATTTTGAAAGATTATGAATTGTCATCGAGAAATTCTTGAAAAAATCATGTTCAACTTTTTGAAAAACCAAATGTTAGAGGACTTCTCTTCTAACGGTAAGGGTAAGCGCACTGATACGTACACTATCCTTTTTCTTGAGCTTAAAACATTGAATGTCTTGTAAGAACAGCTCAAGACCGAGAAACGTTAATTTTCTCGTTGTGAGGATGAGTTATAAACCTTCCTTTATTTGAAGTCCGGGTTATGTACTGATATTTGCACATAAGCCATTTTGAAAATTAGAAATGACATGTTTTGAAAACATTTGAAAAACTCTCGCTCGAACTTCATTTACACGCCCGTGTCAATGTTAATCGACATTTCTAAGCACGTAAATGTTATCGATTCCAAGAGACATGTCGAGAAGATTATTTTTGGAAAAAATTTCTGTTTTTCTGATTTTTTTTTCAATAATATTTACATGTTGTCCTCAGCATTGCTATATGATGGTGGAATAGTAATTCCAACTCTTGTCGTGATGTAGCTGTCTTGACTGCTAGAGGAACAACTTTTGGAACCAGCTTTGAACTTGACGGTTCATTGCTGTGGACGAGAATTCCGAGTTCTGAACGGTTATGATCAGAAGTCATTTGATGAAGAACGAGGCCTGAACTGATGTGAACAAGCGTCATATTGAACATTGAGGAATGGGGCATGAAGTGTTATTTTTAGCATACGTCATTTGATGAAGAACGAGGCCTGAACTGATGTGAACAGACGTCATTTGAACATTGAGGAACGGGGCCTGAAGTGTTATTTCCAGCAGACGCCATTTGATGAAGAACGAGGCCTGAACTGATGTGAACAGATGTCATTCAAGTATTTAGAAACACAAGCATCATGATTAGAATTAAACACACATTTTCCACATTCAGCACAAACAACATTCACATTCAAAGTTCTAGAATTTGAACTGTCATTGTACGCAGTTACAGATTTTGTTTTCTTAGAAATACTAGAAATCCTATGGTGATCTTCTACTTCCTTCTTTGTAAACTTCACTTGACTATTGTTTGGCACGACCTTATCTTTAACTTGATAGCTCTTAAGCGGTGGTCTGCTAACACTAGTAGAGTGATTTACTCATGTAGATGTAGATACATGAGGATTAGTATTCCTAGAAGCATGAGGTAACTGAGGTTCTCTGTTTTGTGTTGTGCTAGTAGTAATTCTATACATTCCTAGTGTAAGCGTATTCGTGTGTATTTCCGCTTGTTTTCTATTCTGAGGCAAATTATGTTGAGTGACTTGTTTAGATGAACCATCCGACACATTAGTTTTATTAACCGACTGTTTCGTTTGAAAACTTCTCATTTCAGGAGAATTTGAAAAAGGAGTCGGTTTTCCTAAAACTGATGGTTTTGGAATCCGTTGAGCATTTGGTTGTCTAACAACAGATGGTTTATCAAACTGAGTTTCCACAGACTTTCCTTTGCATTTCTCAATGAGTTTCTTTAACTCACTTATTGCTATGTTATTGTCTTGCATTTGAGCTTTCAAATCGAACACACAAAAATTCGAACCTTTTGTTGCTTAGATTTCGGACTTGGGGCTTGTGAATCACTTGGAGTGGCAACAATACATCTTGTATAACATGTATAACAAGAAAAGAACAAGATTAACCAACAAAATGAACCCAAAAATAAATTTTGAGCCGTGGGCTTTTTTAAGCCAAAATAAGCCACGAATTTGAGCTTAATCAAACACGAATCCACCCTTGAAGCTCTGGTACCAATTGTAGGATCCCGTATATCACTTAACTTCATATAACACAACACGAATCGAACTAGAAAATAGAAGAAGAAAGTGAGTTGATTTAGAGAGATAGTGAGAGAGTTAAGAAGTTGACAGAGAAATTAGAAAAGAGAAATATATTAAAATGAAATCAACCTGTATCTTTTTCAAAGTGGAAAAGGTATATATATACCCCGACACTTAAAGTGACGTGCGGGATATTTAACTAGGATCCAGGCTCGGGTCTTGCTTGGGATTAAACCCGAAACATATACAATATTAGTTTAATTATCGAGCCAGATTCCCGATACTTTCCTGTTACAACGTTAACTAATTGATTGACCGAGACTAACATACATAATGAAAGAACTTCATGTTCGACTTAATATTTTGAGGCTAACAGAGAAAGTTTCAACTCGAGCATTGCTGGCGTATTTTTAAAGCTCACTCCAAATGGGACGCGCCGAAACCCCTTGATACAGAGGATCACACCGAAATTTTTGGGCCTGATGTGAGACCTCGTCCCGCGGGCAAAACTCGACCCGTAAAAAAGACCAAATCTTAAACGACAGGGAGCAACGGGGGAAGTGCATCGGGGTCTTTATCTGATTATGTATCTGAGGACTTAAGGCGCAAATTACAAGCCGGAACATCCGCATACGAGGCGAAGAAAGCAAAAAAAATGGCGATGATAGAGTTCAAAGAAATGGAGTTTCTCACGATTGATGTTGATTCGCTGCCGAAACCTAAAGCGAGAATTATCCGAAGCAAACAAGAAAAAATCATTGCAAAATATACTCAACAGTGACCGAATAATAATCTAGTTTTTTTATGTACTTTTTCCGTTCTTGTTTTTTAAATTCCGTATTGTACTTTTATTTCCGTGTTGTAATTTGTATTTTTATTTAAATGAAATAAATTTAGTTTGTGAAATATTATGAAAAATAATAATTTGGTGAGTGGTGGGACCCAAATGACTAAAATATGGTATGTTATGAGTGAGGGGTATTTTGAGTTGTTTTGTTGAAATGAGGTGGCGATGATGTGGCACTCAATGGGGGCCCAAATGGCTAAACTTTCTTAGCCACCACACCCCTTGCTCTAAGGGCTCTTTTCTTTTTATCTTATACTTAAGTGTAAAATGACGTCGTATTTGTGATTAGTTAATATAATTTAGGCCAAAACACATATGTACCCCGAACTTGGAAGGGTTTTGCTAACCACAACACTGTGAGTTGTGTATAAGCTCACCTTAAATAAAAAAATCAACCATTAATTAACTTCAAACATTCATTGTTTAACAACACTTTCTATAATTATAATCATTAAATATGAATATGGAAATAATAACTTCATTAAATGCTAGTACATTTGATTATTTTAATCAAATGTACAATCACATAAAGCAAAACATTACCTCTCATGTTCAAATGAACATGAGAGGGTCCTTATCCTTTTACGGAAAAAGATCATCTCATGTTCATTTGAACATGAGAGGTAATGTTCTGATTTATCTGATTGTACATTTGATTATTTTAATCAAATGTACAATCACATAAAGCAGAACATTACCTAGGTCCTTATCTTTTTACAAAATGAGAAGCCTTAAACACAAGTGGTTAGCAAAACCCAACTTGGAAAATGGATTTTTTAATCAAACTAAAACAGTAACATAAAAAGTAAACGAATTTTTTAATCAAACTAAAAAGTAACATAAATAATTAAAGTATGTTATCGTTGTTTTTTAACTTCTTGTTAAAACTAGAAGTCAAAACCTTGTCTGATGGCTTGATGCATCCCACTATTAAACTTTCGTTTTTTACCAAGAAAAAATATACAATATATTTATAGGACGTGATGATGTGCAAGTGTATTGAGGAGGCTCTGCGCTTATGCGCGCTCGTCGCTCGCGCGCGGCGCGCGCTCTCCTTCTATCCCTCTATTTGTAAGTGACGAATCCTATATGACCCTCCGCCCCTATTCATTTCGGTTTGCTTGAAGATACGCCCTGCCCCCCCCTTCGCGTCCCCTCCCCCCTCCCCTCTCCTTCATTATTTATTTGTAAAGAGCAATAATTAGAAGGAACAAAATGAAATGAAATTTGGTCACTTGGATTAACCAAAAGGATAAAAGTCAATGTCAAATATTCCATTTTCTTAAAAATGGAAGATTAGTAAACAAATACATTTGGTGAATCGTGTATCTAGAGCAGAAAGAAGGCTTTTGAAGCAATTAAGTCAACGAAGGTGAATTCTTTGCAAGTGGTTCTTTGATCTAGTAATGAGTCTAATGACCCTGTCAATTGGTAAGCAACTTGCAATTGTATTTTACTATTTTTATTTGATAGCTAAATCTGGTTAAATTCCATTATGTCATAACAAGTCATTTTCTATCTTTTGTATTGGAGAAAAGAAGCTTGGAGTAATTTAACTCTATCTATAGCTAATGACTTTTGTAAATTGGCGTATTAGATTTCTTAATACAATACTACTATAATAATTTCAAGAAAAGAAAAATATTTCATCATAAAATGCACGATATCTTACAAATTTTTTTTACATCTTCACAATTTATCTTGATAATCATTTGGGCATAATTTAGTTCTTTTATCTTTTACATATCACGGAGAATTTTCTGCGTATATTTATCTTTTGAAAATTAAAATTTTACACTAAATATAATGCATGAATGACATTTTTTCAATAAATTCCATAAGACACTCGTTATATCAAACCAGACTGCTAATTGCTACAAAATGCTCTAAAAAGCTCGTTGTCAAACATACCCTAAGAAACTACTTACATTAAGTTCATGAACTAGCTAATTTTACCTTTTTTATTGTTTAAAAAGGAACTAAACATCTATATTCTTTGAATTCAACATAACCAATATGCAACAAAGCTTCCCAAACTAATTCAATGGAATAGACTACTAGAGTGGTTTGGATCACTTAAAGTGGAAGACGAAAGAGGGATGAGGTTATTATTGCTTTTGGCATAGTGAGACTCGAGTGAAAGGTTTATTATTAGTCGCCAGTCAATTTAAAGTTTAAACATACAAGAGCTAAAATTTAAAAACATTCGATATCACACTAGCATTGTGTAGAAATGTAGAATCATTCAAAGCACAGTTAGACAGTTTAGCATAACCTAACATAACTCGATCATGATTATCTATGAAACTATATACACGTAGAGAGACTTGTACAACGCGAGAAAAAATACACACTTTTTTTTACCGGATACGTGATCTAACAACTAATCTGGTAAAACTTGAAAA
The DNA here is from genome assembly GCA_026074375.1 of Tanacetum coccineum. Lineage (NCBI taxonomy): Eukaryota > Viridiplantae > Streptophyta > Magnoliopsida > Asterales > Asteraceae > Tanacetum > Tanacetum coccineum. The sequence goes on from BQNB010079252.1 coordinate 27,092, forward strand.
AAGATTTTATGAGCTGACTTTACTGCATGTCTTCACTAGATTTTTATTGCAAATATTTACTCACGTATACTTTTAATTAAGTTTAAACTTACGAAATTTTAGTGTGATGCAACAACTTTTTGCTCTTTTGTTTTACATTGCTATAGATAATTGGTATGTCCGTTGCATGTCTAGAAATTCTTGTACAATTTATGTATTAAATAATTATTTTTACATTCCTAGGACTAGGAGGAAGCTTCTACGCCACTTACAAGGAAACTGTCCATTCATTAATGTCAAAATTTGATCGCGACCATATAAACATTGTTACATGACAACTTGTGTGCTCCTCGATCATATGTAACAGTATTGGGTGCTACTATCGGTACTTCATCTGACCCGTTAAAAAGGCTCACGTTATTTGTACCCCCTAAATAGTTGTTTGTCCCCTCCCCCCCAACCCCCCCCCCCCCCCCCCCCCCCCCCCTACAAAACTACCATTTGTACCCCTCATTGTTTTTGTGGTTTTTTATTTTTTATTTTTATAATTTTTTTTATATTATAAAACAGTGAAACGCAGAATGCGGAACAAAAATTAGAAAGTTTAACAAGTCAAAAGTATTAAACTGTCAAAAAGTACGAAAAAAAACTGATAAAAACTGTGTTGCACTGCAAACTGGGGGACAAAAAAACATATTTTGTACTTTTTTCGTACTATTTAGCGGGCCAGGGGTACCAATAGTAGCACCCCGTTAAAAAATACAAGTACAAAAAAGGTACAAAACATGTTTTCTTGTCTCCCAGTTTACAGTGCAACGCAGTTTTTTATCAGTTTATCTTCCGTAATTTTTGACAGTTTCATACTTTGACCTGTTAAACTTTATATTTTTCGTTCCGTATTTTTCGTGTCACGGTTTTATAACATATACAAAATTATAAAAATAAAAATAAAATAAAATAAAATAAAACGCAAAGAAATCAGGGGGTACAAACGGTGTTTTGGAGGGGGTACATATAACATAGGCCAACGGTATTATTAGTAGTACGCCTGGCCCATAAATAAGTAAAAAAAATATGTAATAATTTTTTTTGACTTTTGTTAACAGTGGATTATAATTTTTATCAGTTTATGTTCCGTATTTTTTGTCAATTTAATACTTTTGACTTGTTAAACTTTATAGTTTTTATTCCGCAGTTTCCGTTTCACAGTTTTATAAAATAAACAAAATTATAAAAATAAAAAATAAAAAACCACAAAAACAATGAGGGGTACAAATGGTAGTTTTGTCTTAATAACCTATCCCTTTATGTAATTTGTATTAGAGCACTGGATACAGTGGTGCCATGGCTTGATGCCATAGCACAAAAAGTGATGTCACGTGAGCAAAAGTGTTATGGCACCACAAATGTTATAGCACCACATTTATGTGGCTCCTTCGTTGGCTTTAAGAGATAGCCTAAAATATGATGTCGTGGGAGAATTTTTTTTAATTTTTTTTCATTTACATAAAATAAAAAATACACAACTAAACTTAAATAAATTTCATTAAAATTAAAAACACATTACAATATATGAAAAAAAAACATTACATAAAAATAAAAAACATAGTACGTAAACAAAAAAAATACAATTTAGTGATTAAGGTTCCACAAATGCTCCACGAGGTGGTGTCGAAGCTCGTTGTGCACTTTACTATCTCGAAGTTCTTTGGTTATCCTAACATGTAAATCGCATCGTTCGATCCAAGTTCATTGAATGTTCGACTGTGGATTAACGAACATATCTTTAAAATTCGACAATTCGAATTTTTCCGATTGCAATATCATGTTATGTAATATTATACAACAATACATGTTTCTTTTGAACGCGTTTATTTGTAAAGCGCGTGCGGGTTGTCGTATAATTCCGCAACGACCTTGTAGGACTTCGAAAGCACGTTCAATATCTTTTCTTGAACTTTCTTGGACTTTCTTGAACTCTTTTAAACCTCAAGGTTTTTTCATCCCTTGCAATAGAATATATTTTGAAAAACGTAGACCATGTTGGATAAATACCGTCGGCTATAAAGTAACCTTTTTTGTATGTTCTTTCGTTCATTGCAAATGGAGCTTCCAGAGCCGTATCAACAAGAACATCATCAAATAATGGGAAACCATATAACATATTAAGGTCATTATTTGCCTCCAGAACCTCAAAAAATGCATGTCAAACCCATAATTTTTTATCCGCAACGGCTTCTAACATAAGAGTTGGGTATTTATGATCACGACTTTTGAATTGCCCATGTAAAGCCTTGGGCCGTTTTCCAGTCCTTATGCATACAATCAATACTCCTGAGGGAGTCCATGTTTTTCTTCATGCAATGCATATGTTTTTTGTTAGATATTAGAAAAAAACTCGGTCACCCCGTATATTTTACCGTTTATCGTAGCTCGTAGTTAGTCGTTTAATGTTTAACGTTCGGTAATGGGCCGGGTATAAAACCCAACGTGTAAGCCCAGACCAAGCCCACTTGGGCATTTTGTAACTCATATTTAAACCCCTTTCCAGACATGGAAAGGGTGGTTAGTCGTTTCATTATACAAGTTTACTTTCTCTCACTAGAAAGCTTTTCTCTCTAACTTTCTCTCTCTAGACTTGGCTAATCCATCTATCTTCCATTGTGTTATGATTTTCTATACCCTACAGTTGGTATCAGAGCCCATGGGATGATTAGCTAGATTGTGTGTGCGTTTTCTTGGTTAGAATAGATCAAAAGTTTGGTTTTAGAAGTTTTATGGTCTTGTTCTTGGTTTTCATCGATTCTAACGCTTGAAGTGTTAAAGTTTATGTTTTTCTTGTTGCTATAGCCTTCTAGGACAGAGTTGTGCAAAAGAAACCAGAAGAAAACGTTCAAAAGGGTGATTTTTAGTTTTTTTGTGATATAAGAGTTTGTTCTTGGTCGCGGTTTACGAGTCTGTGAAGAATTTCTTAGTCGCGGTTTGGGGCTGTACTGGCGGGTTGTCAGATCGTACACTGTTTGTCAGTTGTACTGTAGCAGCAGTTTGTCGTCTTGCAGGACGCGGTTTGAGGGTAGCTATAACACTCCCAAAATTATTATTACGTCAAACTATAAGAAAAACTTTCGTATACACAAATAAAGAGAATCGCATGAAGCAAATGTACATTACTTCCGGTATTTAATTATCTAGTACTACTTTGCCTAATATTTTTATTAGCACATAGAT
>BQNB010079253.1:0-30298 GCA_026074375.1 Tanacetum coccineum
AAGAAAAGGACGAAAAACGAAGCCAAAACGACAAAACCGGACTCGGAATGGAAAAGCAGGAAAAGACAAAGTCAAAATCCAAGCCCAAGTGTAGAAAAGTCAACCCAAGTCAATCCCGAAGCCAAAAGTTAAGAAAAGTAAATTTAGGGACTAAACTTGTAAATCCCTAAACTTATTTTAAAAGAAGAAAAGAGAAAAATGAAGAGAAGGGCCTAAACTGCCAAGTTGCCAAAGAGATACCCCAAGGGCCAAAACTGCCAAGGTCCCATTCTTATAACTAACAAGGACTTGTGATGCAATTGCAAATATAATCCTTGGGGGGTTATATTGCCAAGTCCCCAAACCTGTTTAAAACACAAGGACCGTGGGTGCAACACCCATTATCACTTTGGAGGACCAAAGCTGTCAAAACCCCAAACTTTCACTTTGTCTCTTTTATAACCCTTTTTCCTGCCCTTTTCAATTCCCAACCAACTCACGGGTTAACTTCCTCTCTTTTACCCTGCAACCCAAACCACCCCCTGGATAAGCCCTCTCCTCCCCCTCCACTATACTCACCCCAGCTGTAAGATTGCTAAGCTGGCAATCCCACAACTCCCCAAGTTTGATTCGACGGGTTAGATGATCTAAAAGAAGCACAAGTGATAATTAAGGGCTGGGATTTGTCTTGGATTACACTCTCACAACAAACACACCTCAAATGTGTGTCTACAAACAAGCACAACTTGCAAGAAGACAAAGAGACCAAGAAATGCAAGAACCCTAGTCGTTTTTACTATAAAAGCATTGTAAAGCCCTTGAGGCTGAGGGTAGTAGTTAAAGTGTAGTTTTAAAGTAGTTTTTAGTATTTTTAAGTTAAAAGTTTTTTATGTAGTTTAAGTGTAGTTTTAAGTTAGTTTTTAAAAGTTTAAAAAGTTTCTATTGTACTTGTACTTCATTTTTAATGAAAATTCAGTTCCTTTAATTTTTTGTGTGTTCTTAATTGCATAAATCTCTTAAAACTTTTAAGGCTTTCATTTCAGCATATTCTTACATTCTGTTTTTAAAAACCTTAAGAAAAATTTAAAAGAAAGGCAAGAGTACTGTTGGATTAAAGCATGGATGAATAAGCAAAGTTGGAAGGCTTATTGGGTTTTTGATTAGTTTTAGCTTAATTATAAGCTGTGGGTAGGACTTAGAGCTTAATTAGGTTTCAAAAATCCTTTTTGAGCAAAGGATAAAAGGTACATTTCTTGTTAAAATTTTGCTTATTACTGTAGCAAATAGCTTATTAGCTTATTTCTTAGCTTATTACTGTTTAGTTGTGCTTATTTATGTTTACTAATGCTTAAAGTATGCCTTCTAGTTCTTTTCATTTCATTTCCATGTAATTTGCTTTAAACTGTCAAAATAGGCCTAATTCTGTCTTAGCTTATTGTCCCATTTTAAGTGCTTATTTGTTGTGCTTTTTATCTTTTTATAGTTTAAATTTGCTCTAGTAGTGTTAATCTTTGAAAAAGTTTAGTTTACTTAGCTTTTATAGTTTTTTAAGTCACTTTTCAAAAATTAAGGGAGTGTTTGGGTTAACATGAAAAACGGGTCAAAAATGTTTTTGAATGGGTTGTGGTTAAGTTGGTTAGATTTAGCTTAAGTTTTAAGCTAATTTAAGTCTGTTTTAAGAGCTTTTAAGTTTGAAAATTGTTTTTCAAAGCTTTTCTAAGCCACCCTTGAAACTGTGGATTTTTAAGAAAACCCCAAAGTGCTTATTTAGATAAGCACTTGGATACTTGAGTTTTAAGTGTCAAAAAGAGTGTATTTGTGTGTTTAAATCAAGCTGTCACAAGTCCTTGGTCTTTTGACTTTGATAAGTCAAAGCTGTCAAAAAGGGTAAGTGTCAAATTTTTTAATCTAAAAGCCCATTTTCACTCTTTAAAATCAGCAAGATTGGTAGTGTTTTAGAAGCTAAAAATTGGTGCACAAGTTCTCTCCTTGGTGTTAATTAGCTGTTTCAACTTATTTTCTTATTTTGAGCTTATTTGACAGCTTTTAAAAAGCTGTCAAATAAGCCCTTGTGTTAGCACTAAGTCTCCCCTGGTGCAAAGGGGTGACTTTAAGCCCTTGCATTTTAGCTGTTTAGTGTACTCAAGTCCTAGGTTTTGGCTTATTTTAAGAGTCCATAAGCTCTTTGATAAGCCCTTTCAATTTCAGCCCTTAAAAAGCTTATTTGATAGCTTATTTTTAAGCTCAAATTAGCCCCTTCACTGTTTTAGCTTAGCTTAGTGTAGAAAACTGCTTAATTCCATTTTAGGTTTGTTCAGCTTATTTCATAAGCTTAATTGTGCTCTTAGTTGCTTTTTAGGATAAGTGTGTTAAGTTGTTGAGCTTACTTTCTTATTTACTTAGCTTATTTAAGTTTGACAGCCCTAGTTAGTTAAGCCATTTAAGCCTTTTTAGCTTAGTTTAAGTTCTGTCAAGATAAGCCCTCTTTTAGCTTATTTAGTTTGTAGAATTTAGCCTTTTTAGTGCTTATTTAAGAATGGTAGGATAACTCCTTTTAGCTTTTCAGTTTAGATTTTAGTTTAAGTGTCCAAAAAGCCAAAAGGTTTAGCTCTTTAAGCCCCTTAAGCTCAGCTTTAGACCTTCTGTCAACATAAGCTCTTTCAGCTTATTTAGTCTAGCTTTTAGCTTTTTAGAGTTTATCTAGTTTAGGATTAAGCCCCCCTTTTAGCCATTTTGTCCAAGTAGCTTATTAGCCCTCAAAAGCCAAATGACTTAGTTTTTTAGCCTTAAGCTTATTTTTGCATTCTGTCGTTTTAAAAGCTGTTTTAAAGCTTATTTATAGCTTTTCAAAAAAAGTCATAGTTGAGAAAGTTGTTAAGCCCCACGAGCTTAACAACTTTGTTTTGCAAAGTTTTTCCAAAAAAAAAAGAAAGGAGACAAGGGGTGACCCGGGTGAGCAAGACTCGAACCCGGGTCTCTACCCTCGTACACCTTTCTTTTTACAACACATACCGCTGCGCCCTTGGGACTTTTTCGTTATAGTCCCAAGGGCATTGGTATTTATGTACATTTTTGCCTTATAAGCTTATAAGCTGTTAACAGCTTATTACGGGCTTATTAATAAGCCAACTTTTTGTTTCTTATTTTTCGTAGGATTATCATAGTGTTAAGTATTTTTAGTAAAATTTTCAGAATTTTTTAAAGTCATTTAGTATTTTTTACAATTTAATTTAGTTAAAAGTTTAAAAAATTCATAAAAAATACAAAAATTATCAAAAAAATATTTTTCTTTTTTAGAAAATTTTATTTAGTCATATAGTTTGTAGGAAAAATATAAAAATTTTCGTAGGGTCATTTTTACTTCTTTTGCTTTTTAAAGACGGGTCCGGGTGCGGTTTTTCTGTTGACTCATTTTGGGTCAAACGAACTCCATTTTCAGTCTAGTCTTTGTTCATTCTTCGTTATTTGACTCCTAGATAGTTAGAAGTGAAAATTCTCCGTAGGGTTAATTTTGTAGTTTTTTGGTTTTTAGCCCTTTGTTCGGAATTCGTGCTCTCGTTTTCTAGATTAATTTCTTAATTTTTAGTTTTTTTAAACGTTTTGCTTGTTATTGTTTAATTGAACTTTCCCCACTTCATTCATTTTCTCATTTCAAACTCCAATATTTCGACTGTATCGATTCTCCAGTCCTGCCTGTTGGGGGATAAAGACCCGGAACATTCTAAACTATTCTCGGATCATTGATTGTGTTAGAGATTACACTTTGCTATTATTTATTTTTTATATTTTATTATATATTATATATTTTTTAAGGTGTAGTTTGGACGGATCATTTTGGCGAGTTGCGGGAGGTGGTGAATACGATTATCGTTACGTTTGACAAATTGTGTTTGAATCTGTGAATATTTTCTTTTATAAAAAAACATAAAAAATACAAAAATATTTTTCATTTTCTTTTATTAGTATAATTATCATATAAAAACAAAAGAAAAAAACCAAAAATATAAAAACATTGTCCATAAAAAAGAAATAAAATTCACAAATTGGTAAAAATACCAAAATATAATATTCTCAACTGAGGTATTATCATAATAACTTCCGGTGAACTTGTTGGTTCCCAACTCGAACAAAAGATTTAAAAACTTGCCATTTGTGTCTCTTACGACGTACGGCTCACCTTGAAAAGTTAAACAAACTATAAAGTGGGTATAAGGAGGGTTGTTCCGAGGAACTACGACCCGAAAGGAGAAATAAGCTTCGCGCTATTCCTACTCCTCCGCTCACCTGTGCGTTTACCTTTTTGAGAGCTACCGTGAAGTAAGTAGATTATTTGGTTGAAGTTGTCTTATCTCATTGTCCGGTAAAATACATTGTGAATAAATCATTGAAAAACCAAAAAAAAATTAGTGTAAATTTTCTTTTTATATTTCTATTTTGTGCATGCGCACTCGTTCTCAAGCCCGTAGACGTCGACAACCACAAGTCCGACCACCTTCTGTTGAATCATCCAATCTTGAGAAACCTGATAATCCTCCCATAGTTACGATGGCTGATAATCGTACTATGGCGCAACTGCTCGAAGCACCCACCGAGGGGTACGAGGATGCGATAGTTATTCCGGAAATCACCGCGAATAACTTTGAGATCAAGCATGGTCTTCTGAATCTCCCCCCTCCCTCCCCCCCCATCTTGTCCAAAACAAGCAATTTTTTGGAAATGATAAAGAAGACCCACATGCTCACATCCGTTATTTCAACAAGATCACTTCTACGATGAAGATTCCGAACGTACCAAATACGTCGGTTAAACTTATGCTTTTCCCGTTTTCTCTCGAAGGGGCAGCCCGGATATGGCTGGAAAAAGAACCCCCTCGGTCGATTGAAACATGGGATGATCTTGTTTCGAAATTTATTAACAAATTCTTCCCGTCTCTCTTAAAATCGACAAATCTAGAAAATGACATCCGAGATTTCAGGCAATAAGTTTGATGAGGTGTTTTTGGGCTTGGAATCGTTCGAATGATTCTTGTTATAAGTGATGCCTGATGCTTCAGTCATAGTTTGTCATGAAGTGCATTCTAATGATACGGTATTCTAGTAATGCCTAAATCTCAATGGATCAAGAATGTCATTTGAACTAATGCTGCCTGGTGAGTAACTCTTATGGACGAAAATGACCTCGAAGAATGTTTAAATATATCATCAGAGAGGAATTGTCTAAGTTACGTCAACAAGTAACAAAGCGTGTTTGTAGCTAAAATGAGTATGCGGCTCTTCCAGCCAAGCAGTCTCATCCTGATGTTGCTGAACTCAAAGAACATGGTATCGGGCAGTAATTCTCGACAGAAGACCAAACCCTTGCTTCCGCCCCGTAAAGCGGCTTTGGAACAAAGTTGGTATAACTTATGGGGGAGGTCATTCTATCAAAACTGTCCAGCCTACTAATAGACAACATTTCTCACCAATTGACAATATACAAGAGTATGTGGTCCCAGGCGCTGCGGCCAATTTCCAACCAAGCTAATTCTGGTTATCGACCTCGAGGTCTCAAATCAAATTCGACTCCGGTTTTCCTCCATTCGAATCCTCTGCCAAATAGTCAAAACAATTTCAATCGAGGAAATAACTTCAATCAAAACAGAGGAAACAATTTCAACCAAGGTCAGATTTATCGACCTCCGGTCAATCAACCAGTAGCTCATCAAGGACCTGCTCCTCAGACACACGGTGTGTCAAAAACAGATTTTGAAAGATATGTCACACAGCCAATGATGCAGTGTTGAGAAACATGCAAAACCAAGGTCAAAAACCTGCACTCCCAATGGCAAATTTGACTGACTTGCTTTCAAATTCTGTATACTGGCTTAATACAGCTTCCTTCTTCCGGTTCTGGATACTCTCCTGCGTATATCTGTTACAACCCAAAGGAAGATTTAAAAATGTATCATCTACCCGAGTGTGTTACCATCCAGACCGAAGCATGTTAATCATGACGCCGAGGTGACAAAGGACACGATGCCTCCTGCTAATAACGGAAGCACCGAAGACGTCCAACCTCCTGTTGTTCAAATTCAGTCTCGTAATCCAAATCCTGAGCCCAATGTTGCTCCTGTTGTTACTCCAATTCCTAAAGCATCAATTCCATTTCCATCAAGAAGAAATGATGAAAGGCCACAAGGAGAAAGATAACGACCAATTCGGGAAGATTCTATGAAATCTTTAGAGATTTGCAGTTCTCGCAGATTTGGCTTTCCGATGCCTTGATGCTCATGCCTAAATTTGCTTCAACTTTAAAAACTTTGATTGGAAACAAAGAAAAATTGAGCGAATTGGCAAGAACTCCTTTGAATGAGAACTGTTCAGCGGTCATCCTCAACAAGTTACCAAAGAAACTTGGAGACCCTGGCCGATTTCTGATTCCATGTGAATTTACGGGGATTACTACATGCAACGCATTGGCCGATCTTGGTGCGAGCATTAATCTCATGCCTTATTCTGTATGGAATAATCTATCTCTTCCTGAATTGACCCCGACTTGCATGACTTTAGAACTAGCTGACCGTTCGATCACTAAACCGATCGGTATCGCTGAAGATGTTTTTGTAAATGTGGGAAAATTCCAATTTCCAGCTGACTTCGTAGTTGTTGATTTTGAACCAGACCCCCGAGTACCTTTAATTCTCGGGCGATGTTTCTTGAAAACCAGTCATGCTTTGATAGATGTTTATGAAGGTGAGATTACCCTTCGTGTTGGCAAGGAGGCCATCACATTCAATCTGGACCAAACTTCAAGATACACAGCTGATTACAACCATATGACGGTAAACAAAATCGACGTCATTGATATGGCTTGTGATGAGTATTCTCAAGAGGTCCTAGGATTTTCAAACGTGATCGCGAGTGGCAATCCCACTCCATATTTTGAGCCTATTGTTTCTACTGCTTCTCCAAATCTCACTCCTTTCGGGGACAGTGATTTTCTTTTATTTGAAGAAGCAGATTCGTTTCTTGCTCTAGAAGATGATCCAACTTCATCTGAAGTTGATCCAACTTATCAGGATCCTGAGGGGGACATCCTGCTTCTAGAAGCAATTTTGAACAGTGAACCACCACCCCCCTCCCAAATCAAGAACAATATCTGCCTGGAGTTAGGAAAGAACTCAAACTCTGTGAAGCTAAAACCGTTGAATCTTCCGTTGATGAACCTCCCGAGGTTGAACTCAAGGAACTGCCACCCCATCTTGAATACGCATTTTTAGAAGGTGACGACAAGTTGCCTGTCATAATTGCTAAAGACTTAAAAGATGAGGAAAAGGCAGCTCTTCTCAAGGTTCTCAAGTCCCACAAGCGAGCCATCGCTTGGAAACTCTCCGATATAAAGGGTGTTAACCCAGAATTTTGTACTCACAAAATTCTAATGGAAGAGGACTACGAACCATCTGTGCAAAGTCAGAGAAGGGTAAACCCAAAAATCCACGACGTTATCAAGAAGGAGGTTGAAAAACTCCTTGACGCTGGATTGATTTACCCCATCTCTGACAGCCCTTGGGTAAGCCCGGTACACTGTGTACCTAAGAAAGGAGGCATGACCGTCATCACAAATGATGAGAATGAACTGATTCCTACTCGATTGGTCACGGGATGGCGAGTATGTATTGATTACAGAAAGCTTAATGAAGCCACCCGAAAGGACCACTTCCCATTGCCCTTCATGGATCAAATGCTCGAAAGACTCGCGGGAAACCAATACTATTGTTTCCTCGATGGCTTCTCGGGTTATTTTCAGATTCCCATTGACCCGAAGGATCAAGAGAAGACAACATTCACATGCCCATACGGAACATTTGCCTATCGCCGCATGCCTTTTGGGCTATGTAATGCACCCGACACGTTTCAACGATGTATGATGGCAATCTTCCATGACATGATCGAAAAGACAATGGAAGTGTTCATGGATGACTTCTCGGTCTTTGGAGATTCTTTCTCTACATGCCTATCCCATTTAGAAAAGATGTTAAAACGGTGTGAAGACACCAATTTGTCCCTAAATTAGGAGAAAAGCCATTTTATGGTTAAAGAAGGCATTGTTCTAGGACACAAAATTTCTAAGTCAGGAATTGAGGTCGATCGTGCTAAAGTTGAAGTTATAGCCAAGCTCCCTCACCCGACTACTGTGAAAGGTGTCCGTAGTTTTCTTGGGCATGCCGGTTTTTACCGACGTTTCATACAAGACTTTTCAAAAATTGCCCGTCCAATGACCCACTTGCTTGAAAAAGAGACTCCATTTTTCTTCTCAAAAGAGTGTATCGAATCCTTTAATACACTTAAAAGAAAATTGACCGAGGCTCCGATTTTGATTGCTCCCGACTGGGACTTGCCCTTTGAACTAATGTGTGATGGAAGCGATTTTGCAATTGGGGCAGTCCTAGGGCAATGAAAGAACAAGCATTTCCAACCAATTCACTATGCCAGCAAGACAATGAGGCTCAAACTCATTACACTACTACTGAAAAAGAATTACTTGCTGTAGTGTATGCCTTTGAGAAATTTCGTTCATATCTTGTTATGTCAAAAAGCATATGTGTAGTACGGACCATGTCAGCCATCAACTATCTTTTTGCCAAGAAGATGCTAAGCTCAATACTCATGCGGTGGATCGTTATTGCTCCAATAAGTGATATTGAAATTCGAGACAAAAAGGAGCTGAGAATCACGCCGCCGAACATCGTCCAGACTTTAAATCCGCATCAAGACAAACTCGATAACAAAGGAAAACATGAAGGCATTCCCACGAGACTCTTGGTTCGATTGCTCTTCAAGATCAAAGTACCCCATGGTTTGCAGATTTGGCAAACTACCATGCGGGGACATTCGTGATTAATGAATGACAACCAACCAAAAAAAATAAATTCTTTAAGGATGTCAAACACATTTCGGTGATCCTTTCCCTGTTTAAGATCTGTGCTGATCAGGTGATAAGACTTGTGTTACTGTGCAAGAACTTTAGACCATTCTCAAAGCTTGCCACAGTGGACCTACTGGGGGACACTATGGTGCCAATTACACAGCAAGAAAAATCTTCGATTCAGGATTCTATTGGCCCACCATCTACAAGGATGCCCACGACTTTGTCACCCGTTGTGACATTTGTCAACGTCAAGGAAAAATTACGCAACGTGATGAGATGCCACTAAAACTCTTCCAAGTTTTGCGAAATCTTTGACATCTTTGCATTGAATTTAATGGGAGCCTTTCCGTCCTTCAAGAGGAAACAAGTACACATACTCGTGGCTGTTGACTAATGTCAAAATGGGTCGAAAGTCAAGAAGCCTCCCCACCATGATGCCCGAGTTGTCTGCAAATTTTTGAAAACTCTCTCTCTCGATTTGGTGCACCCCGAGCTATCATAAGTGATCGCGGAACTCACTTCTGCAATGACCAATTTACAAAAGTCATGCTTAAGTATGGAGTAACTCATCGTCTCTCCACCGCGTATCACCCACAAACAAGTGGGCAAGTTGAGGTGTCAAATCGTGGTTTAAAGCGTATTCTTGAGAGAACCGTGGGAGAAAATCGTGCCTCCTGGTCGGATAAACTAGATGATGCTTATGTGGCCTTCCGCACAGCGTACAAAACACCCATCGGGTGTACTCCCATATAAACTTGTGACGGAAGGCATGTCATCTACCGTTCGAACATAGCACAAAGCCTACTGTGCTCACAAGCATACAAATTTTGATATTCAAACAGCGGTGAACAAAGGAAAGTTTCACTGAATGAACTAAATGAACTTCGTGATCTAGGCCTACGAGAAGTTCTCTCTGATCAATAAAGAGAAAACGCAAGAGAGTACCCGATGCTAATATCAAAAACCGCTTATCAACGTTGGTGGATCGTGTTCTCCATTTCAATTCTAGACTGAAGATTTTCCTCGGGCAAATTGAATCCCGGTTTGGTCCGGACCATTCACCGTTGTCCAGTTTTTCCTTATGAGCACCGTCGAGCTAATCTCCAGAAACTCCGGGCCCAACATTAAAGTGAATGGACATCTATCAAACATTACTTTGGGAGGACATACCAACCGGAGGTTGTCCCAGATCTCCAAACGTTCCCCATGGACCAATAAATTCGGGACGGGTCCAAGGCGTCGGGACCCAAAACAAGCTCTTCGTGTGGAGGCACCCCATGTTTTTTTGTTTTTTTTATCCATAGTATGTAACGATAAAATAAGTGTTTTGTGTTTGTGAGAAGGCTATGCATTTTCCATTTACCTGTGCTTTGTCAATGTTCCGTGTGCTTTGGTAATGAATGGTCCAGGTATTCCCGGATTGGTGAAGCTCTCGATTTCTGTCTTTTTTTAACTCGAGCTTCCACATCCTCAGCTTCATTTTGTGAAATCATTACCAAAACTATCGACAAACGTTTTATCTTTTGGCATACTTCAAAATATAAAAAACGGGCTCCCCCCCCTTAGAATTACGCTATTGAACCCCTTGAAACATCGATGGACGATGTTTAGTCTAGTATGGGGGAGGAATCTTCGTTTGATTTTTTGCCTGCAGTCGTTGATTCACGCAATCCCGTTTTACCACCAAATATTTGGCAAAAATACCAAAAAAAAAAATAAATTTAAAAATGATTAAAAAAGAATAAGTGAATTTGTCCTTTTTTTGGTAGAGTAAGAATAAACTTTTTGACTCGATAGGCGTGTTGAGCCCTAGCTAGTTCTGTTTAGGCCAAAGCTTTCATCGAATTCTATTGCTTTTAATTCTAGTGAAGAACGTGAAATGATAGAGTTACATATAATTTAGATGTCAAGCAAGATTCTTCTAAAAACTTATACAATAACTTGTGTTCTTTTTCTTCCATAAGCTTCTAATCCGCCTAATCATACGTGTTCGAATTTAACTCAGCTAATTCAATCGATGTTTTCAGAAAAAGCTCAATTTGTTTACTTGATTCTTTAAAAGCAAAAAATGATTGAAAAAGCTTTAATGCCAATAAAGCAATACATTTGATCATATGGAGCAAGCAAAAAGAGTGTCGTGATATCCCACCCCGCTAACACGAGGTGGGTGGTTCAAACTACGACATATTTGCTACTAGGGACTTGTGGTGTCCTGATATCTCACTTGGAAGACAGGTCTAGGTAGGGTTAAACTAAGACACTAATCCTTAGTTATATTAGGAAGAAGGTGTTTGATGTGATTTCCCACTACGCTAGCAACGGGGTGGAGTTTTCAACTAAGAACACCGACGTTGGTTGTGATATACATTAAGGGAGCGAGGCCTATGTAGGTGTTCAAACAAAGCAACGCATTCCTAGCTTTAAAGTCTAAAAAAAAAAAAAAAAAAAAAAAAAAAAAAAAAAAAAAAAAAAACATATATATAATAATAGTAATATATTTTTGAAGTTCTATAAAAACAATTGCAAATCTAATAAATTGTTGCTTTGAGTCACTGTTCCATTTTGTGACCTATGAGAATAAATTTTGATCTATGGTTGAGTTAAAATAAAGCACACACACGTAATCCAATTATCCATGTCGGGATTTCAAAAGTTCACAAGTCAAAAGTATAGGCTATATCACTAAACTTATATAGACAATTGATCTCGTTTAATTGCTTTGGCTTAAGACTAGTGGAAAAATCGGGGACAAGAAATTTTCCGTCAGGACATCCGTGAGATCATTCTATGCGACGTTTCCTCACTCTATTATCCCATTGAGAGTTAAAATAAGAAAGACAAACCATTCAAAAATCCAAAAAAAAATTAGAGTAGTTCAATGTACATCCAAAAATAATGGTGTTAATCGGGATTGTTCGAAGCTATTTGCTTCATTCCTTTGACAAAACACTTTGCTACATTTTCAAGTTAGTAGTCGGAGGGTGTACAAGAGTCATAGTTTTCGTGAATCGTACTTCAAAGCATTGCGTGAGGACACGGCAATACCTTAGTAATGGGGATTTTGGTAAGTCTTAAATACACATACCCTTTTACCTATAAAAACGAGCTGAAAATAACCAAAACGGACCTAATAATGCCAAATATACGCTTGATTTGCTAAAGTATTGTGCAGGACGGATAACCAATAAAAGGACGACAAAAAAAAAAAAAAAAAAAAAAAAAAAAAAAAAAACAAAGCCAAACTACAACCGACTCGGAATGGAAAAGCTTGAAGGACAAAGCAAAGCAAAGCCAAAGACCAAAAAGTCAAAGTCAAAGTCAACTCAACAAATTAACAGTCAAAACCGGAGCCGTAATTGAAGAATACTATTGGTTGCAATCTCAACCCATCTGATGGGCCGGGAAAGCCCAATAGTATATTAATGAAGACTGTGAAGACCAAATGGGCCCTCAATCAATGACAACAGCCCATTTGTGTGCAATTGACAGAGACTGTGAAGACTTTGAAGGCCCGATCCTAGCCCTTGAACAAGCCAATCTCAGCCATTGTACACACAAAACCCACCTGAACCTTATTGGGCCTTAAAAAGCCCAATAACAAAAGCCCAAGTAAACCCAATTGGGCCCAATACATAACCCAAGCCCAGACCCTGGCCCAAAACAGTTTTTTATAAACCCTAGGGACTGAAATTGTCAATTTTGAAAATGTTTTATAAAAGAAAAAGTGTTTTAAAAATATAAGGGACTGCATTTGCAAGTTTCTAAAACTTCTATCTCTTTATAAAACACAAGGGTTTAAACTGCCAATAGCCTATTCTTTCTTTAATTCTTTGTTTTTAAAACGCAAGGGCTGTTTATGCCAATTGTAAAAAAACGTTTTATAACTAAAGATAAAAGAATAAAAAGAGTGGAAAATGAAAGAAACATGGGGGGTTCTTCTTGTGCAATTGAAACTTTCAAATTATGCCAGCCAATAAACGGCTCTCTTCTTCCCTCTTTCCCGCCACCACCTCAAAACTCACACCATCACATGTTACCACCCCATCCTTTACCCACACACTCGTTTACCCAGTCCCAACCTAAACCCACAACCCACTAACTCTTAAACTTGCCATGTTGGCAATCTCACCAAACCCGAAGCACCATCAATGGTGGGGATTGAGCTTAAAAGAAGCACACTTGAAATGGAGGGCTAGGATTGGAAGCTGAGGCTTCACCTCACACAAGAAACACAGCAAGAAGAAGAAGCAAGCCAAAGGACTTCTATAAAAGCAAGAAAACACAATGCCGACGAAGAGACTAGTTTAGCTTAGCTTTATTTTTATTTAAATCTTAATTAAATCGTAATTGAAAGTATCAGTTCTAGTTTTTAATGTATGGTTACTGTCTTTAAGCAATTTAATGCAAGGTTAAAGTGTATTTTGAAATTTTTAAATTTCCCAATTGTCACTCTTGAATTCGTGTGTAAATTGTGAAGAAACTTGTGTTTTTCTTGTTACTAAACAATTTCACTAGTCCTAATATGTGCTTGTTTTAAAGTAATTTTGAGTTAAACCAAAGAAAAAGTGAATTTTACTTATTTAAAGGGGTGTTTGGTAAAAGCCCAAAATGGGTCGTTTTGGGTGTGGTATGGGTCACAAGCACTCAGCCACCTTTGGCTGAGTGTGTGTGCCTAATTAGACCAAAGAAATCACAATTTTTAGTATAAAATTAGGTTTTTGTGCACTCTTTACTTTCTGTCATAGTTTATAAAGAAAATTTGAGCTTAATAGCTTAAGCTGCTTAGACAGCTTAAGCAATACATTTTTTGAGCTTATTTAAGTCACCAAAGATCCTGTTTTTAGTCCATTCATTCTGTTATTAGAGAAAGGACAAGTAAAGTCAAAGTGTTGTCAAATGCATTTTTCTTGAAAACCCTTGACTTTTAAGCTAAAAAATCAGCCTAGGTTTAATTGCTTTTTAATGCCCTCTTGTTTTGAAAATAAGCTCATTGGAGACCACTCTAAATCTGTTTGGGGTTGGTTGTGGCTAAAAAGCACAATTGAGCTTATTTTCATAAGCTCAAAAAGCCCCCTAGCTCACTGCCTGTTTTTCCCCTGGTGCAAAAAGCTGTTTTCAGCCCTCTTTTTCTCTGAACTTAGCTTAATAAGCACTTAACTTTTTAGCTTTTTAGTATAGCCCTTAGGCCCCCCTTTAAGCCCCCAAAATAGTTTAGCTTAGTTAGGCCTCTAGGTTAGCTTATTTTAGCTGCAAAACAGGTGATTTTCTGCTTTTCTTTAAATGGTCACTTTAGCTTATTTCTGTTTTAGCTTAATTTAGGGCTTATTCTTATTAGGTTTAGTTAAAATAGGTAGACATAGCTTAGTATTTGTTAGTACATCCATATTCATCTTATCCTTGTACTCTTTAAGCTCCAAGAAAAAGCTCAATAAGCTTTTTAAGCTTATTAACTTTCTGTCATACAAAAAGCTCACTTTTCTGGCTTATTCAGCCCACTTCAGCTTATGCACCTTTTATAGAAAATGTTCCCCATAAGCCCCTTTACAACTTTCCTGTTTTGACTTTTTGCTAATAAGCACTGTGGACTCTCTTGTAATCCGTGTTCCACCTCATGGACTCATTTATGTAATTTTATCTTATTGTAGTACCTACTGTTAGCCCCTGTAGTTAGTACTTGTTACCGCCGTCAGTCTTTTGTCCTTCACTGTTAGTCCTTTTAGTTTAAGACAACATTAGCTTTAGTTAGTTTTATTTAATTTAAATAATTACTTGAGGTATAATTTATAATATGTTTAATTACTTTAAAATTTCTACAAGTACTTTAGGGCTTTTTATATTTTTAGATTCCTCAACTTTTTCTTTATTTAATTTGATTTTTTTTAGATTTTTTGTAGTTATATTTTCTGTCTTTTTATATTTAATTAGTTTTAAATAGTTTTTAATCTTAGAAAATTCATAAAAAATACAAAAATTAACAAAAAAATATTTTTCTTTTTAATAAAATTTTATTTAATCAGTTAGTTTATATTAAAAATATAAAAACTTATGTAGGGTAATTTTTGCTAAAAATTCAGTTCCGGGCCCGTTTACGAGCCCGGCTTTTTCGTTTCTTACCGTTTTGTTCGCTTTTTAACTCCGATTTTGAAATTTTTTACATTTTCTTTTAAGTTAGAATATTTTTAATTTATTTAAATTTTAAAATTAATTTTATGACTTTATTTTTGTAAATTTTTAGTTTTAGCTTGCGATTTAATTCCCGGTAGTCTATAATTGCACGTTTAATTTAGTTTATTAGTTTTAATTATCTTAGTTAAGTATTTTTAGCCTAATTATGTTCCCCGTAGATTTTTTAGGATTCCCATTGCCATTGTTCATGCTCCCGTAGTTTAGGATTTATCCGTATAACTATTTTTGTTCCCCGTAGTATATTTAAGGTTCCCATTTTCAGTTTTTTGGTTTTTTTTTTTTTTTTTTTTGGGGGGGGGGGGGGGGGGGGGGGGGGGGGGGGGGGGGGGGGGGGGGGGGGGGGGGTTTTTTTTTTTTTTTTTTTGGTTTTTTTTTTTTCCACTGCTTGTTTCCCGTAGAATAATTTTAGTTTTCTTTAATTAATTTTATTTTATCTAGTTAAAAAATCAAAATCATTTGTTTCTCAATTCAAATCATCAAATCATTCGTATCGATTTACCATTCCAGCCTCGTTGGGGATTTACGACCCGGGAAAGCTCTATACTACTTCCCGGTATCATTGACTCTACTTTTAGACTATTCTTACTATATATTTGATATTTTATTATATATATTTTAAGGTATAGTCTGAGCGGATCATTACTTCTCCAGTTCTGACAAGAAGCAGAGCTCAAAAATCCAAGTTTGGTGAAAGTGCTTTCATTGGATATATTCAATATCAACAAGGACCAATCATACAGACCAACTTTCATTGTCTGTTTTGCTTGCTTCCTTTCAGTAGAACCAACTATATAGCTAAACACTTGAGGATCCTGACGGGGTCTGTCTGCTATGCAAGAAGAGATGCAACAGTTCATCCAACCAAAAGTATGAGACACTTGTCCCTTTAACCTGATTGCAAAGAATGCAATAGGGACAAAATGGTCATTTGAAGAACAAGAGGGAAGCCAAGGAATAGTTGAAAGGAACAAAGCAAGGTTGGTTGTGCACAGGACCATACAAGAGGAAGGCATTGATCGATAGGAAATTGCACCATGGCCAGAATAGAGGGCAATCAACTGATTTGGCTTTTGCTTCTGTATATGGGTTTTTCTATATATCAGATTGGATGTTAAGTAGTGCCTTACTCTATGTGAAATTGAAGAAGAAGTGTATGTCACTCTCACCCGCCCCACCTAAAGGCTTTGAAGACCTTACTTACCCAAAGCATGTTAACATAGTGTTAAAGCTTTGTATTGACTTCATCAAGCACCTAGAGCCTGGTAATGCAAGATTGTTTGCTTTTCTGTTCAACACAATTACAGAATAGGTACTATGACAAGACACTGTCAATTAAGAAAGATTCCAGGGATAAACTGTTGGAATAGGTTTATTGATGAACATCATTTTTGGGTCAACCATAAAGCCTGTGTGAAGAAATTGAGGTGTTGATAAAAGAAGAATTGAAATGAGTGCTAAGGGAGAGATGATTTACTCTTAGTCTACAGAGAACAATTTTCCTGATGTTATTTATACAGCCAAGACAAGTATGTTAAGACATGCTACAAAGTTTGACAGGAATCTGAAGAAATGCAAAAACACCCTATGAAGCTGCTAAGACCAAATTGAAGGATGAAGCAGATCCACCAGTTATAATGTACATTATGTACAGATCCATGATTAGTTCACTTAGTATCTCACAGTTCAAGCCTGACATAGAGATGTTTGCAGTTAGTGCTTGTTCCAGACAACAAGTTACTCCACTAACATCCTCATCTAAAAGCAGTCACGAAGATTTCAAATATCAATAGGGCAACCGACGGAAAATAGGCTTGTGAACCCAAAAGATTCTCCTTTTCAGTTGAAGCCTACAGTGACAGTGATAATGCTGGTTCTCAGTATCGGAATCCACTACAGGTGGATGTCAATTTCTGGCAGACGATTATTTCATGGCAGTGCAAGAAGCTGCTATTGTGGCTACACTTCTACAGAAGCCGATATGTTCTGCTTGTCTAGCTGCTATGGGCACCGGTACTCTGTGATTCAGAACTAATTGCTGTATTTATGGATTCAACTTCCATGAATACCAAAAATCTTCATAGACACCAGAGCACCATATGATTGTGAAGAACCATTCTTTCATCAGAGGGTACCACATATAGAGATTAGGCATCACTTGTATAAAGATGCCCCATGAGGAAGAAGACTTGATACAGGTGCTGAAGATTCACACCGCTGATAATGTGCTGATTTACTGACCCAAGCCTTGATGGACCACGATTTGAGTATCTGTGGGCCATATTGGGATGTGAATCCACATTCGTGAATTGAGGGAGTATAAGCTAAGGGGAGGCTTGTTGTTGTATATTGTATATCTAGACTTCTTGCAGGTGGATATGTGTTTTGTTGGATATTATTTTCTTATGAATGCAGTAGTATCAATACTTGCTGCTAGTTGTATATTCTTCATGCTGACAGCCGGTTTCCTGCTGGTAGTACTATGATTCTACACTTCGATATCCATCCTGCTGAATGCTTTGTTTCTGCTGGCGCTATGGAATATGCTGATGGTACCGTGTTCATAGCTGGGGGCATACTTCTGCTAGTGGATTCATCTCTTCTGATAAGGTGTGTGTTCTGCTGTCTGCAATGGTTTCTGCTGTTGTTGACATCTTTCTGCGGGCTAAATACACATCCTGTGTTTGCTAGCATTGTTTATGCTGTCGATACATCTATTTATGTTGCTGAACTGGTTGTGCTGGTAGTATCATGTTTCTGCTGCTGATTTATTTCTGCTGTAGTAACTTTTCTGCTGTCTCAACTTAGTTTGCTGCTGTGCTCAGTTTGATATTGGCTGTTTTTGGTCTTTGCCACTAGTCACTCATTTTCTGTCTGTAGTCTCCAATCTGCTGGGTGAGACAATTGTATCTGCTGAATGAATAGTTTGTGCTGCTCATATATTAATTCTGCTGCTTGACTTGTTTCTGCTATTTTTAAGAGTGGTTACTGATGTTTGACTTTATACCTGCTGGTCTTAAACATGGAAGTTGAATAGTTTTCGTTTCAATCTATTTTAAATGGTGATTGGCGGTTCCCACTTGCCTGAACAGGTGGCGTCCAAGTTGCTTTTCACTTAATTATTTCAACTTCCAAGGTTAAACTTTTACCAATCAAATTAAAAGGTTCTCTTTTCATAAATTGGGCCACATTAACCTAATTAATCGCAAATCAATTTTTCATCTTTCCCACACATACACCAAAATTCATTTGCCTCTGAATACTTTGTATTTTCAAACCTAAATTCAATCATCACAAATGGCGGCACTCAAGTACAACGATGATCACAACAAGATCGCATATTTGGGAAGGGAAAGAGGCTGCGAGGACTTCACAGATATCCTCAGTTATTTGGACCATTCTCCATTAAGGTACGCTTTGACTCATGCCCCTCCGGTCGTGTTTGACTCATTGGTCAAACAATTTTGGGCAACAGCTGTTGTTCGCCCAAATGCTGCTGGGTCTCATGACCTAGTCGCCACTATTGACGGCCATGAGGTGGTCATAACTGAGTCTCTCATTAGGAATCAGTTACAATTTGATGATGCCCATGGCATTTTTGGCATGCCCAATAATGATATTCTTGAGGGTATGAGGGTTATTGGGTATCCGACGGATGGGACTCTTACTTTTCTTAAGAACCAGAGTCGCTCATTAATGGCTCAGTTACAACTTGATGATGCCAATGCATCTTTTTGACATGCAAATTGATTATATTTTGCGGGTATGGGGGCCTATTGGGTATCCGCCAGGTGAACCCTTACTTTTCTTAAGCACCATCTCTCTCCTCAATGAGATCTTCTTTTCTGGAAATTCTGGTGCATACAATTTTGCATAGTCCTGAGCCCTAAGCTGGAAGTTTGAATCAATTTCCAAGTTCCATTGCCACAGCCCTTGATTGCTTTATCGACTTGTAAGGAGTTATAATTTTCTCGTTTTTATTTTGAAGGGATGGATTGCGAATGTTTAAACAAAAAAGAATAAATTATAATGTACCCCAGGTTTTTACAAATGCTTGTTGCCATCGAGACGAGCTGACGCGATACCCCTAACCCACTTCCTGCTTTTACTCGGAAACTGTTTTCTAATATGAGATTAAAATGGGCGGGTGAGGAAATACCTTTGACACCACCCATGCTTGCCATTGCTGCTGCTGGCGATGCTTGCTGATTGAGCACAATACTGCTAGCCCAAGAAGCTGCAGGTAGTTACAGCATAGCACCACCCAGCACCTCTCTCACCTTCCATATTTCCCCCTGTAGGGAATCAACACCGAGAGGCAGCCCTGAGACAAATGGTTAGACCCTAACCCTGTCTCACCTGTACTGACTGAGACCTGGCGTACTTTTCCTGCACCTGACCACCTACCCCGCCCGCACAGACCTTGAGATTTTAGAGGACCAATAGTGTTTGGCCCTGTCCCCTATAAAACCAGCTGGATATTGAACCCTGATACTCTTTACCCAATCATTTTTGGCCCACCGCCCGTCCCTATATTTTGGGAACCTTCTCTTGAGGGAACCCTTATATTTGGTCCCCTACCTAGGCCTTCCAACTATATTACCTGAGGACATTTGATAATCTCAAACTCCATGGAAGATGATACCATGTCTTGGTGGATTCCCCATGCGGAGACACAAGCTGGGCCTGATGATGCTCCTACACCAACCAGCCATGCTGCTGTAAGGGTTGAAGCATAGGACCCTGCACTTCAAACAATTTATCTTCAAAGCTGACAGGTGTATGGTACGGAATAGACTCATTGGAAACTGAGTTGGGAACCTAAAGAAAACAGTGGGGGAGCAATTTTTGACACAGAAACAATAACAACGCTGAATTTGTACCAGCCGAGTAAAGAAGATGGAGCGAACGGTTTAAACAATTGAGGACAGCACGGTTGGTGGGGTATCACCTGCCACAAGAAGGGGATGTGGAAATTCAAGGATGAGGTTATGACTTGACGGATTATCACGTATGGCTTCTGAAGCCTGGGTTCACGATCAGCTACAGTTTCCCTCTGAGGATATAAGGAACGCGAGGATTAGGAGTTCCTCTTATGCCCGTAAGCAGTCGGTTTAATCGACTACCAGGACAGAGTTTTCCATACTCCGGCTTTTGCGCAGTTTCATGCTCCTCGCTCTACTGATGTTCTTCCTCAAGCAGATATCTCTGAATCTGCTGGGTCCGTCCTGTTGGTGCTGATAAGGGAAAGGCTCCCATGCCTGATTTGGAGATCCCTGCTGAGTTTCTTGCAGAGGATGCACAGGCCAGGCAACGCCTCGAAGAAGAACAGGCAAGTGCGCGGTTGGTTCAGCAGTTACAGGCTGAGGATTTGGCTCAGGCAGACGTGCCTCTTGTTTCTGAGCAGCGCGCGAAGGAATTAGATGAACTCTTGCTGCGAATGACAGACACGGACTGGTTGACTTTGATGATGCAAGTTGGTACAAATCCTGCATTGGCACGTGAGTTGTTGGGAGCTGATGTCAACGAAGACAACTTTATTGAGCGCATGACTGCCATTAAGGAACGGAAGAAGCGAGCCTTGGCAGATTTACGCTATAGAGCACTCAAGGGGAAGCCGCTAAAGCACTCTGAAGTCACCCAAATGATGCGTAACTTGGTTAAAAATCAGTGGTGTGCAGCTCATAATGGTACTATCACTATGAAAGCGGTCAAGGCTATGTCGAAACAACAGTTGATTGAAGAATACGAGAATATCTGCAGATGTCTTGAAAAGGATCGTTTGTTGAGTGCTCAGTATAATCTATTTCGACCCAAACCTGCTATTACTGAGCCTCCTTCTAAACGACAACGGGTTGAACGCACTTCTTCACAGCCTTCTCATGTTCCTGCTGCCACCACACAACCTGCTGATGATCATGATTCTGCTGGTGGTAGTAGTTTTCATCCTGCTGGTTCAGCTCCTCCTTTCTCTGGCTCTGCTGCTCCCACTTCTGCTGGTGGTGTATTTGATGTTCCTGATTCTACTGTTCCCACTTCAGCAGCATGATTCTCTGGTTTCACACCGTGAGAGTGTAGTTTACCAATTGCAGATTCTGATTACAGTTCTTCCCCGTCACCTGTCACTACTGATCCCATACCAATTGATGTTCTGTTTGAACCCACATCAGGAGGTATTAATGAGTTTTTCTTGGCTAGTGATGAGGATGAGCAGATAGGTATGTCTCGTGTTGCTGCTGACCCTGACTCGGATGATGAAGTGCTAGCTGAGATTCTCTTTCGGGGTCAGTCTATCTCTGGTAATGGTGTTGTACTTGTGGACAAACTCCCTGATGATGAGATTGTTGATCCACGGGTTAAGGATGAACCTGTTTCTGATTATGCCACTTTTCCAACTCGATCTCGTCGTAAACATCATGGGGTGCGAAGTGATGACTCTTTATGGGATAAACCAGTTGAAGACTTCTTCAGTTCTGAGAGTGAGAGTGATGATGATATCGAGGATTATATTCCCCCTATTCCGTATGGAGCATTTAAAGATTGGGAGATTGTGCGTTGCCCGCTTCGTAACACTTATTATCATGTGTATTATCAGGAAAATCGACGGCACAAGAACTTTTTCTACCTGAAAGAGTTGCTACCTCATGTCTATCGTGAGGATCTTCTACTTTTACGTCGACGGATGAATCGGTATTTTCGCCTGAACCCAGATGTGGATGTTGGTTTGGACCTCTGGAGGGATGTCAATCTGTTGTGTCAGTCCCTTCATTCTGATGATGGAGGAAATTTTTGGAGAAACACAAGATGAATGGGTTTGTGAGAGCTTGGAATTTGTATCCCAGGAGCTACTGTCATGTCCTTGGACTATAACAAATGGGAAAAACTGTGTAAATGATTATGGGTTGTGGAAATGTCTATCCTATCCGGGCTACACTACTTGAACGGATGTTACGCCACAGGCTCACAGTTCCACCCTCATACTGTCGGGATGTTGTTGTTGCTGGGAATGTTATTCAGACCGTTCAAGCTGGCTAACAAAGCGGCGAATCCTGAATAAGTGTCTTGCAATCTGCTCCACTGTAAAGTTGTGACTTTTGTTGATATTGCTTTTCTATAGTTCGTTAGTATTCTTGTAAAAAAAAAAAAAAAAAAAAAAAAGAACTCTTAGTTAGTTGTAATGATCGTATATTGTTTATCACTATGGTGTTAGTGTTTGCACTGCACAACAAATGGTTTTTTCAGCTAATCATGGCTAACCGCCAAGAAAGAGTCCAGGCTCACATTGAAAACGGCTTTGGTGTGTATCCTAAATCCGTTGATGGTTGCCAGGTTTACCAAAAACCTAGGATTGTATTCATTTTCCCCTATTCCTGTTGGGAAGAAAAATGGCGAGTCCAGGCAGCAACGGCTCCTGTAAAAGACTTCCTCATATTCCTTGTATAGTTGACAAACACAATTTACTAAAAAATTTGAATGGTTTTCAACTCACCATGCTTGTCTAAGTGAAGAGTTGACTAGTCCATAAGATTATGGCTTATGGTAAAGACATGCAAATCCATATTAGATGGTTGACACTTTACCAAAAAGTGGATGGTATATCAACTCACCATGTTTCATGTACAAAGAGTTGACATGGTTATCAATCCACCATGGAATTTACCTTTTCTAGGTGCCAAAGATTGATGAGGGGGTTTTGTGCAGATATAGATAATTGAAGTGAATTAATTAAAACTTTGTCAACCCTGACAAACGGCTTACATGTAAAGGCATATCAAATCCTTTGATGGCCGACGGATTGCCCAAAACCATATGTAATTCAACTCACCAATGTTTCAAGTACTTAGGGATAACCGGAGGTGGGATTTGAGCGGTACTTCCTTGGAAATTTGTTTGCTCTTTATCCGTTGTCTCCTCGGTTTCTCGTTCCACTACCTTTTTAGGAGAAGGATTAGTAGGAATCGAGGGTCCCTCATAAGCAACACCACTTCGAGTAGTGATTGCTTTCATCTCACCCTTCGGGTTTGGAATGGTGTTACTCGGAAGAGTACCCGAAGTTGAGGCTTGGTTTTGAAACAATCCACAAATCATGTTTTGCAAATTATTTTGAAAAGTGGTTTGTTGATTCATCATGACGGCTTGTTGAGATTTTATCGTGTTTTGAATTTCATTCTTAAGGTCTCCTTTCAACGAGTTGATTTGACTTTGCATGTTCCTTAACATCTGATCATTATTCCTCTTGTAACTTGAAAAATCATTTGAAATCTCTTGTTGAACTTGATTATTAGGCACTTGAAAAGGTTGGTTTTGAAATCCTTGGTTTTGAAAATTTGGAGCATGATTATTTTGATTTTGAAAACCTTGATTTCCATGAAAATTATTCCCCCGATTAAAATTATTCCCTTGAACATGATTCTGATTAAACCTATTTTGACCATTGTTTTGCACCGGAGCAAAACCTGGTGGTGCCATTTGATTACTAACACGGTTTGGAGGGTTAACTTGATTGTAAGTACCCGTAGTCGCACAAACACTAGCCTGATTGTTATCGGTAGCCGGACAATTATACCAAGAATGAGCACCACCACAAGTAACACAAGATTCCTCAACCGCTTTAACCGGAGCGGGAGTGACAACTTTTTTAGAAACAATCTCGACTAAGGTCGAAAGTTGATCTGCAAGCTTATCGATTCTCTCATCCGTTTTACTAGAAGTAGCATTCATCCTAGAAGCATTTGATCTATTACGTGAATAACGAACTTTTGATTTATTCTCAATTATGTTTAAAGCCTCTCTAGTCGTTTTACTCAAAAGATTTCCACCCGCCGCGGCATTTAAGGAGTCTTGTTCATTCTCGTTTAAACCATTGTAAAAGGTATCAACTTGAGTTAACTCCGTAAATCCGTGATGGGGACATGCTCTAAGCAACTCCTTAAATCGTTCCCACGCTTCACTAAAAGTTTCCTCAAATTTTTGTGTAAAACGAGAAATTTCATTCTTTAAGTGAGTGGTTTTCGAAGGAGGGAAAAATTGGTTAACGAACTTGGTAACGAGATCCTCCCAAGTCAAGATTGAATTTGGTGGTTCTTTCTCGTACCAAGTTTTAGCGGCTCCCTCGAGCGAATATGGAAACATCATAAGCTTAATCACATCGTTAGGCACATTCCTAAATCGTAAAGTCGAGGTAATTCTTTTGAAACTATTAATATGAGCATGAGGATTCTCACTCTCACGACCGTAAAATGGGTTAGCTTGAACCAACTGAAGCAAATTCGTCTTAATCTCAAAATGATCGGCATTGATTTCTGGTAAAACAATAGCTTCTCCGTACCCTTCCGTGGGGGCACGGAGTAGCTCTTCCATGGTACGTTCTGCCATTGGTGTAACAATAGTTCGAATCTCGGGTTCGACTATGTTAGAAACTTGTTTTCTCCGACGTCTTGGAATTGTGACGTTTGAATTATTAGGATAATTAGAACGTCTAGTGCGCATGCACTATAAAAATAAAAAATATTTTTGGTTTTTCAAAAGTTTATTCACAAACTAATTTTAACGGACAACGAGAAAGACAACTTGAACCAAATAATCAAACTTACTTCACGGTAGCTCTTAAAAATTTTACTTTTTAAGGTGAGCCGTATTTCGTAAGTGACACAAATGGTAAGTTTTTAAATCTTTAATTCGAGTTGGGAACTTATTATGGATAATACCTCAATTGAAGGTATTATTTGTTGGTGTTCTTTTAGCAACTTTGTAAATTTTATATTCACAAATTAACCAGAAAAATTGAAAGAGCAAATATTTTTGTATTTTTTTAATCTTCTACTTATACTAAAAAGAAAAGAAAAATATTTTTTACTTTCATTTTTTTTTAATTTTTTTTAATTTTTGATTTTCTTAAAAGCGTAACTTTTGAAAACGAAAGATTCTCCAAATCACGATCAACAAACTTCAAACGAAGGAATCTTAATCACAAATCCCCGGCAGCGGCGCCAAAAATTGATTCGTAGAAAACCAACACACGTAATAATAAAATATAATATGATAGAAAATTACCAAATTACCCTTGAGGACAAAGGTAAAAAGGAAAATCTTTACAAATATAAATAATATAATACGTATATTAACCGGGAAGTATGATTCCCGGGTCGTTATTCCCCAACGATTTGTGAAATTGAAACCATGTTTGTTGTTCGGACAATGATTTGAATTGAAAACAAAGATTTATTTGATTATATACTTCTACAAATTAAAATAAGAAAATGATAACAATTAAGCACGAAAACAAATAACGGGAAATTAAACTTTAACTAAAAACGCAAAATAGGAACCCTAAACGGCAGATAAAAACCTTAAATTTCCAAATTTAAACCTAAAATGAATTTTTCTTTTTAAAAAGACTCTAATTGACTAAAAAGTAAGTTTAAAGATAACTAGAACAAAAACGGAATTAAAATGAGCTTAAAAACACGACAAATGAGAATGGAAACGAATCCCGTTCTTTAAAAAATGAAATTTTGCAATTTTAACCCTACGGAAGTAAAACTAATTTTCCTAAAAACTTTACGATAAAAGAAAATTTTCTAAGAAAGAATTATATTTTTTTATTATTTTTTAAAGTTTTTAATAAAAATAAATGTTTAAAAATACTAAACTAATTATAAAAATTCTAAAAAAATAAAGAAAATAGCTTGGACTAAAACGGACCTAGGAAAAATAAGCTTGGTTACACAACTAATCAAATAAGTTGTGTAATAAGCTTAAAATAGCTTATAAGCTAAAAGGAAGAAAACGTTTATAAGTATTAAATGTTGTAAAGGTATAACGAAAAAGACCCCAGGGCGCGTTGGTAGTGGTGTGTGGTGTGTGGTGTGTGGTGTGTGTTGTTTATAAGGGTTGAGGGTGTTGAGGTCGGGGGTTCGAGCCTTGCTTACCCCCGATTTCCACCTTCCCCTTTTTTTGAAAACTTATAAAAGCAAAGTTTTAGAAAAGCTAAGAATAAACACTTTTAATAAAAGAAACTTTTATTGAAACTCAAGAAATAAGCTGAAAAATGGCTTAAAAGGCAGAAAAACAACTAAAATTAATTTTTTTTGGCTTTTTTCAGATTTTAAGAACTCTAATATGAATTAAGCTACACTAAATGAACAATGAGCAGATTTTCCTACCCTAACAAGGTATAATGAACAGAAATAAGCACAAAGTGACAATCCATAAACTGAAATGCACAAATAAGCATTTATAGAAAACTTTTAAACCAAACAGTCCCTAAGGCACTTTTGAGCTTATATTTAAGTACTCTAATGAAAACTTAAGACCAAATGGCTTAATGAAGCTTAAATATGACCTACTAGCTACTTAGGAATGCTTTTGAAAAGGAGTTTGGAAATCAATTACTTAATGAAAAAGCCTTTTTAAATTAGACAGTTTAGTACACATATGCTTACTTTGAAAAAGAAGAAACACCATTATTGAGCTTAAATTCAGATGATCAAAAGAGCTTTATATTGAAAACCAACTTGAAACAGATAATCTATGATCCTAAACCTCCTTGAAAACCAAAAATCAAATCCTGCAAACAAAATCTACCATCTGATTTGTGGAATAGCTCCTTTGTCTTCTTAAACTATCTGGTGCATTTGACATGAATATGACCAAAACTTAAAAACCTGTAAATTCTGACATAAAATCCTTCTTTCTACTCTATTTTAACACTTATCTAAATACAAATTAAGCAATTACAAAAGCTAGAACTGAATTGAGCTATTAATGCAAAAGAACCTTAACAGATTTGAACTATAGGAAATCTAATTTATGAAAAACTTATAATTCCTAACTTAGCTTTTAAAAAAATTACTCTAACAAGTTTATTTGAGAGTTCAATACCTAAGGCCTAAGACCAAAAGGGCACAAACAGTATTAACTTGTGGTTAACATTGTTATGTCAAACACCCCTTTAACTAGACTCAAAACCATATTAGCTTATGAAAATGAAATTAAGAGCTTAAATCCTAAATACCAGATAACAAATAGCTTATAACAAATCTAATGAACCCTTTTCAACAAACAATTAAGCCAGAATTGAAGATCTAATAACTATACTTATATTTTTTTCTTTTTGACAGATTAGAGACAAAGAAAAAAAACATTAAAGCTAAGATCTAAGCTATATAACTAGAAAACAAATGATCAAACAAACTTAATAGGCACAATAAAACATATTTTAGCACAATTAAGCAAGAGATAAGCAGAAAATAAGCAAATGTAACTTATTAAGCTAAGAGACTTGAATTTAAAAGGAAACTTACAGAAGCCTTATCTAAACAAAGGCTAAAATGCTCAAAGAGATGTCTACAAGCTCTAGCTTATCTCAAGGATAAGCTAGTAAGTCATATGAGCTCTTCCATTACTAGCTCATCATCCAAGAAGCTTAATCCCATTTAGCAAAGGTTTTAGACTAATTTTAGGAGTTTAAGTAGATTAGATGACTTATATGAGCTCAATATGAGCTTATAGACTTAGAGAGCTTATATTGAGCTTATTAGAATCTTATCAAACAGTGAACAAAAGCACTAGAGTTATTTAAAAAGCTAAAAATTAAAGACAGATTATGAAAGCAAAGATTATTTTATTAACTGAAAAGTGATTACAAGATACTAAAAATGAGATTACAATAAGCTGAAAAAGTAAATTGCATAAGCTAAGGTTTAAAAACTGAAAATTACATTTTAAGCTAAAAACTAAAAGGGTAAAAAGAAGAACAGATTGTGTGTGAATGTGAAGGGCTATTTATAGCCCGAAGATGAAGCTTCTAGGTCTCTTGCCCCGCTCCCCTTAGTACTTGACGCAGCCTTGAATTAATTCCAATCATTGAGTCATAAATTACCTTGGATCCACTTTGGTGAGCACACGGATTGCCAATGTGGCATTCCGTGTGTCAGGGCCATTGTGCTTCTTTTTCAAGTCTTTTAGTGCAAAATACTAGTCCTTGGTGTGTTTTCTTCATCCGCGTGGCATTCTTCTTGTGGGTTTCCACCAATGGGAGCATTTGGTGATGTGTAACTCTGCCAGCATGTCCTTTGGTACTTGAATTACTAAGCCACGTATCCTATTTTGCATTTGCCCTTTGATTTGACTTGGTAGATTTGTCTGAAGAAGATAGAGAACAGAAAAACTTTTTTTTTTCCCCGCGATAAAAACTTATACTAGGGTGGTGACGTTTTGAATTTTAATTTTGACTCGGTGCCATCTTCGTTTTTGACTTTGGGCTTATAGAAACGGTTTGGGCCAAGACGTTGAATTTGGGCCCTGGGTTTTGTATAATCATGATATGGTTTTATAGGTTTATATAGATAACGACCAGTTATCTTCATAATTATTTTGGGTTTATATAAGAGTTAACGGGTGTTAACTCTTTATATATTAAAGAGTTAACACCGTTAGGGTTTAGGGGACCATTTTTGCAATTTGGTTGTCTTTGAGGGACTGTTTTGGTATTTTTAGGTTTTTTGTCATTTAGTGGTTGACTAATGTTGACCAAGGGTTGACTTTTGTTGACCTTTGATAGCATTCTCCCGACTCTTGTATTCTCTTTCCTTTCCCGTGTCCGTGATTGTCCGGCTTTGACCACTTTCTTGTGATTTTTGCAATATCCGTACATACACAATCACAAAGACAAAACAAGCAATATACAAGCATTTTAAGCATAATTTTGTCTTTTATGGGACATTTCTGATATAACAAGGATATGTGTTTTCACACATATCAAAATTCCCCAAACTAAGTGATTGCATGTCCTCACGCAATATTATATGCTTTATAACCAAATACCTCAAAACTTCTCCAAACTAAATCTTTAAAAAGTAGCAAAGACTTTTGTGGGGAGAGTTAAGAAGTCACAAGTTATAAAACACCATATTTTCCCATTTTGATAAAACTTTTTTTAATAATATTTCGACTTTCATTGTTTCCATAATTGTTAGGGATCATAGAACAAGATGCATTTCGATCCGAGAATGCCCCAAAAAGGATAAATTCATCGTCCCTAACTTTTCACTTGCTCCAAACCAAGCTTAAAACGAAATCACAGCTAAATATCAATGAAGATGCTAACACTACTCATATTTGCAACTTGTGAACTTTTCACACCCGATAATTATTATTTCTTAGGTGAGTGTGCTATTTTGAATTTCAACCATGGATTAACGTTTTTGCAAAATACTATGCTTCACGTTCCACCCAAGAATAATGAGTTTGAACCCGAGAACATCCCATGTAGCGACTTTCGTCTCGACACATCCCAACCTTGCGGCTAAGTGACCAGGCTTTTGACACCCCACAAAGACTAGTATCGGGACTCACGGACCTTAGGTTTCAAAAACTCTCAGGTTTCCCGTTTACACATAGCTTATAAAATAGAATAGTCAAAGTTCAAAAGCATATTTAAATTTAACAAAAAGAAATCAATTTATTAATTTAAACTTAATATTAAATATTTATACAATTGTAACCCTCGACCTTTTAGAAGGCTGCAACATCGGTTGTGAGCCGGCAAGATGCAGAAAACTTTTATTAGTCTCGGATTTTATTTTTTATTTTTACTATGGGCTTTCTTTAGAAGACTACCACATCGGTTGTGAGCCGGCAAGAGGTAGTAAACTTTTATCAGCCCACAGCTTTTATTATTATTATTATATTTTTATTTTTCATTATTTTTCATTATTTTTATTTTTTTTATTATTTTATATATAGAGAAGACTTCTTTTTGAAAAATTCAAGTATAAATTTGAACTAAGACTAAAATTTTTGCTATATATTACATAAAAAATTGTTGATTTAAGTTTAATCTCCAAAAACAGCACGTATATTAATCCGGTTAAGAGCTTATGGGAGAAAAAACAACAAGTTACGTACATGAGCTCTTAAGATTTCCAACTAATCCTTGCTTAGCATCCTACTCATACTTAACTCTATCATTTTTCGTTCTTCGCAAATTTACGTGAACGCTTAGCCTAAAAGTTAAGAAACAAGCTAGAGCTCAACACGCTCGATCGGGTCAAAATTTACTCTAATTCTACCCAGCAGGAAAGTCAAAATTGTGACAAAAACACTTATTTTATTTTTGAAAATTTTAAAATTTTTCATATTTTTTGAAAAATTTTGGTGGGAAAACGGGGTACGTGAGAACAAAAAGGTAGGCAAGATCATATCAAAGATATACTACCCCATACTA
>BQNB010079254.1:5394-24061 GCA_026074375.1 Tanacetum coccineum
AATGATCCGACTCGTTCAGCCGCCTTTTCTTTATTGTGATCAGGTATACCTTTCTTCCCTTTTTGACTTTGTAAGTTTTCGCCCCTTCGGATCTTTGAAAATGTCGGACGCGGAACGAGTTGACATGGGGTCTTATATTTCCACCATGAAACCATCAGAAGTGAAAACCCTCACTCGTAAATATAAAATTACTAGGGATCTACACCATGTTGCTGTTTCTTCCGAATAGACCATGGATCATTTGACTGATGAGTATATTGGTCTCTATGAGCAGTATTTTGAGTTTGTCGGGCTAAGGGTACCCTTTTCGACCTTCCTTCTTGCCGTAATTAGGCATTTTCATGTACATATCTCCCAACTAGTGCCACTGGGCTTGACCCGATTGACCTTATTCGAGTTGTATTGTCGAAGCCTTGACATCGTCCCTTCGGTAACTTTGTTCCAGGTTTTTTATAAACTTAGCAAATAAGGGGATTGGTTTTCATTCGAGAAAAGAGATGGTAAAGATTTTCGAGGTAAGATCTTGAACGAGACATTCTCTTGTATGAAGAAGTGGAAAGGGCGTTTCTTTTTTATTGACCGAAGAGCCATTCTGGATGCTATGTACTGGAGACATCATGATTCAGATATAAGTAACCCTGCACCCAAAGATGGGTTCGATGAGGCTGATGTTATTACTCTGACCCATCAGCCTATTGATATTCGTGGTATCCCGAGTGGATTGCTTTTTAGTGCTGGGCTGGCTATCACTTGGGAATTTCCTAAGTTCCGTCCTTTGTTCAAAGATCCGAAGGGCAATGGTAAGTTCCTAGTTTCCTAATTTCCTAATTTCCTAAGTTCTGTCCTTTACCTCCATCCCGTTTTGTTCCATCTTGAGGAATTCATCAGAGGAGTCGGGTGACCACTCCGAAGGAGTGTCGTGATTTGATGGTCAACCTTATCCCTCCTGGTGTTCGAGAGGAGATGAATCTTTTGGACAATAATATTGTTTTGGACAGAGCTTGGTTCTTCTTGGCCCGTGGTGCTATGGCACAGGCCCACGCCCTTTGTCAGTTTGAGTCTCTTTATGACACCCAACATACTGTTCTTGGAGATAACCTTTAACCTGGTATTGATCAGCACCATTCCAATCCACAATACACTCACTGGAAGCTTCCTTAAGAATAACAATGCACATAAGAACAACACGTTAAACATCAAGATCAAACAACGAATGTGATCACTCACCATAAACATCAAGATCAAATGTATCCCCTACAGGCCTTATAAAGAAATCTTGTCAGGTTATGATGCGACACAAAGAACCCTAGGGAGGGTTACTGAAGATAACATAGTAGTTGGGGAGTTTTGAGAATGAATAAAAAATGAAGTTTGCATTTTTTAATAAACGGGTAAGCAAAGGGTCGGGTTAGGGTGTTGGGTATTGGGTGAGTTTATTATATAAAAAGAAATGAAATGACGAATATGCCCTTGACTTCAAAAGACACCTTAACAGAGTTACTAACGAGAGAGGCTGAATGCAACAAATGTTTCGTTTCAGGGAGGCCGCCTGCACTTTCTCAAAGTTGGGGAGCAAACCTGCAATTTAGGAAAACCACAGGGAGCATATTTGCAGAAAACTCCTTTATTTATAAAAAATCTAACATATGTTTAGCATTTTCCTTATTAAAAAAAACAAAATGTCTTTAAAATGTGAATAAAATAAGTCATATTGCAATACTTTTTACGATTATATAAAAAACATTAAAGCTTAATATTGTTTCTTTAAAAAGTAACAAGTTAAATATATTTTCGTGCAATCAGCCAAAAAATATATTACAAAATGACTATTAAATTAAATAATTAATCTTATAGATCATAGTTGTATATAGTATAATTGATAAAGATTTACTTTTTTCGGGGTATTTGATACATCGTGGTGGCCTCTAGCTTGCGGGTTATATTCACAAGACTTCTTAATATATATTGGTTACAAACTTACAATTTTTGTATCAAATCTCCAAATGTGATAACTGATCAATGGTGTTACTACATAATTCACGACGGCATGAATTATTGGAGAATAGGCGTGTATATAAGATAATATTTATAAAGCAACAATAACGCATAGTTCACGACTACCGCATTCTGTAACATGAAATTTTGATGTCCATACAAAATAATTGATGTGTATAAATTGACACTCACTCCTGGCCCTTTTGAGTTCATACATATAACAAACAAGGAAAAAGAAACAATAATGGAGCTCATGTCTCTAGCTATCACTTCCATTATTTTCTTAAACTTTAATTCATCAACGTGTATCTTGTGTTATTAAACTCACAACATGATATTAATAGTTAAATTTAAATAACACAAACCTTAACTTGCACGTCATTTAAACTAAGTTAAATATTTCATCCAACAAAGAAATTTATAAAATATAAATTGATATTAGTACATAATGAATTTTTTTACGTAAAAACTATAATTTTAAACACGAGCAAATTTTTATATGTTTATTTACTAAACTAAAATTGAAATAAATATGATCCATGTAGAAATTATGTGCGTGCACGGAACTTGTAAATAATATATATTGGTTACAAACTTACAAATATTGTATCAAATAATCTCCAAATGTGATAATTGATGAACGGTTAGCAATCATGACATAATGGGATTACTACATGATTCACGACGGCATAAATTATTATTGAAAGACGTGTATATAAGACAATATTTATAAAGCAACAATAACAAATGGTTCACGACGACCGCATTCAGTACAGAAAAAAGAAATTTAAAGAACGGCATAACCGTTTTTTTAAAATTCCGAAAGACCCATGCATAGGTAATTTTTTAAAATATCCCGAACCAATTTGTAGTTCTAAAAAGTATCAAAGTGTGGTGTAGGGTATATGAAGTAACAAAGCTAAACTTCTAAACGAAGGCCCCCTCTATGCGTATGCACATTGATGCGGTCGTCGTTAGACTTCAACAAGAAGTTTTACTACTCCTTAGGCAGAGCACCTAATCGTTGTAGTAGTAGTATATGCAAGACTCGGGAGGTTGTTATCGTTCACAGTCGAGAATAGTTAATAGCTTGATCACGGTCTAACAGAACACTAAAGGTTGAGGGAAGATTCTTTTTGTGTTTTTGTATTTTAAGGAAAGCAGTTAAATCATATATTGGAGAGGTTGGTTGGATATAGCTATTAAACAAAATATAAATCTAAACTAATGGTGATAACAATAAGATAAAATGCTGTGTTTATTTAATCATGTATTACTCCCTAGAGTGCTTCTCCTAGTGTTGTTGCCTTGTCACACTTGTGATGATCTGTGTAATTATTTCCTAAGTCATAAACGAATTACACAAACCCGCCGTCTATTTAGCATTCCGTTAGAGCAACGCACAAGCAAGGTAGTATGAAGACTATTACAAGGCCCCTAAGGGTACACTAATTGCATGTGAAATATATTAAAAGTAGATCAACCATATTAGGGGCCAAGGTAGTATGAAGACTGTTACCCGATGGTATCCTTTCTACACAACCATGTTTCCCTAGACATATCAACAGCGATACAGACAAAAGCTGATTTTCTAAGGCCTAACATGCACATCCATCACAAGAAGAAACACCACTAAGATCTACATTCTAGGTTTCATACAATCATAAATAAACACAATAGGAGACTTAGCCTAGTATGTTAATAAAGCAAGAACATAAATGAATCAAACAACACATAGACATATTGAATGATTAAATAAACCTTACTTGATTAAAACATGAGTTAGAGGAAGTACAATAGGGTTTTTAGGCCTTAAATTCGTCCCTAACAGCTGCTAAACGAACTAGGGTTCGTACCATTTTTTTATTCTAAAGTTACACACTTAAAACCCTAAATTCGGGTTTGTATATATAGGAAAATCGCTATGACGGCGTCGCGTTTTAATCGTGACGCCGTCATGAAAGAGAATATTCTAGAAAATAGGCTGGGTCGTGTGCTCTGACGTCGTCTTGGGATCTCGTGACACCGTCTTGATCATCGTTGTGACGGCGTCACGTTGTATTTGTGAAGCCGTCTCCAGCCACTGTAGTGAAATTCTTGAGCAATATTGGTGTAGGTCCGTAGTCTTGTCCGTTTCTTCTCCAAATGAATCCAAGTCATGTGTATTTTCTTCAAATGCCTTCTAAATGCAAAATACCTAAAAAAGAATGATTAAGTACCTATTTTGGGCATGAACACACGATTTAGGGGGTTAAACGACCTCGAAAAAGTGTATAAAATGCCACCTCATCAAATACCCCTACACTTGGGATTTGCTTGTACTCAAGCAAATGGACTTTTCTACCTAGACAATAACAATATGAGGTGTCATTTTACCAACTCTTTAAAAGTATTTTACAACACAACTTTCTAGACCTCGTAATTAAAAGCACGGAAAGTATACACTAGCACCTCACATCAGTGTTTAGGATTCTCTCT
Source organism: Tanacetum coccineum (assembly GCA_026074375.1). Taxonomy (NCBI): domain Eukaryota; kingdom Viridiplantae; phylum Streptophyta; class Magnoliopsida; order Asterales; family Asteraceae; genus Tanacetum; species Tanacetum coccineum. Next base: position 9,868 of record BQNB010079254.1, read on the forward strand.
TTTACTCGGGTGTATAATAAATTATAACATAAGGGGGAAACGGAAAATCAACACTCATTACCTGTCATAGCATATAAATTACCATAGGCTTGGTAAGGTATTTCAAAACATCCACTGCTTGATGCAAGCATTGATTCATTATACTATAGGAGGTCTTTTAAATGGTTGTGGAGGTGTAGGTTGTAAGATATACTATAATGGAAACTAGAAATGGATTGGGTACACTTTGGGTGGCTTCGGGTAATTTTGGAGTGGATTGGTTAGCTATTTTATTTACTTGATACACGTGGTTGGTTGCCAAGCAAGACTTGGGACGAAGATATACACTCTACAAAACTTTCATTCAATCTCTTTTCTTTTTCTTTTCTCATTTCTTTTTCTTTTTTATTTTGAATAACATTAATACAATCACTGGGGTTTATAATACGATACCTATCACTTGATCTTTTACAATGCTCGATTTTTACAATATAACTTTTGACCCGAATGAAGGTGGATCAAATAACATGGGAGATCATCTAACAAACGTTGTGGGTATTGACTTATAATCTTCCTTCTAAGTCTTTCCACGTAATAATACTACATTTGAATCCCAATCGTCCTAAGAACGGGATGTACAAGGATAAGGATTAGAAAACGTGTACTCAATTGTTTACTTGGCGTTATAAAACAATAATTGCTATAAGGGTAGTACATACTATGGTAGGCTTAAGGTGATTTAGGTGTAAACGATGGGTCTTAAGGGGTGACATGCTCTTCATTTTAATAATCCAGTATCACTAGAAAATTACGAGGAACCGTGAAAAAGGATAGACTCAGAGGGTTGTACTAGGGGTATCCTGCATTAATAATGAGTGCATGGAAAGAGTGTGGGAAAGTTATATGATCGATGTGACCATCATAACAATTTAGGTTTAAAACATAAGTTAATCCTAATGCCTCTTATCAAGCGAATCCTAATACTTACTATGTGGTCTCGGAATGCATCACAATAACATGTTCTAGAATTTAATATGCTACCGATACACTCATATGAATTTTACTAACACCAAACATTCCAGAAAAGGCGACAAGGCAATGCATACATTGCTGTAATGATGGAATAGACATGCACGCATGCAGATCAACCATGTAACTCGAACGTGTTAAAGATTAATCTATCTTGGGTTTCCAATGATGGGTTACCCGAAATTCCTAAAGATTATGGGTGTGAACCTCACTCATTTTGGGTGGTATTCTTGAGGGTTATTATGCTAGTCATATAAACTCCTATCCATGAGACGCTATTAATACTCGGTTTTCGTCGGTATGTGTCATAAAAAAAATTAAATTTGGGTAAAAATTACCTTTTATGTTATGTTTTGATATATTACCCATCATTTTAAGGACAAAGCAAATGGCAAATGAAAGAATAGTTTCTAAGGCTTATTTCCCCCCTACACTTAAGTTGAACATTGTCCCCAATGTTCTATAAAAGTACCCGTTGAAACGAATAAAGGGAAAAGAAAACAAGTAAAAGAAACTAGTACTCCCCTGGTTTGCTCAATAATGGAGAAGAAACATGCGATAACCGGTTAAATCGTCCTCCGAGAATCATCCAATGAAACTTCCTAAGAACTTCCAAGCTTCTTCTCATCAAATATAACCTGTAATCAAAGACAAAGACAACTATACCAAGCATAAAATGTGCGATAGACAAATATACAATATGAATTTAGGGTTCGACTCGATAAAGCAGTAAAGATAGGATGAGAGAATTGTTAAACTCATTAGGTTTTGCAGGTTTATAACAGAAGAATACATATATTAAATGTTATGCAAGTTTTATTTTCAAAAATAATTAAAAACTTTAAGTTTTCTGAACCTGGGTGTTTGACGCCGTCAGGGTTTTGTGACCCCGTCACAGGTGTCGTGGTGACGGTGTCGCGTGTTAATCGTGACGCCGTCTCCACAGTCTGTGAAAACAAAATTTTTGTTTTTTGATGAAAAATCTCCTGCACTTGATTCCATAAGTTAATTCCTGTACAAATGGATACATAAAACCTGAGATTTAACAATTCAATATATGACACGAATTAATCTAAACAATTCATTTAACATGTTTGAACTTGGCTCAAAATCCGGATAAATTCCCCTACACTTATTGTTGCAAAATACCTTTGATTGAAATTAAGACGAGGTTAAAGACAATACAATGCATGATTACAAGATAGTTCAAACATAATAAAACAAATGGTAAAGAATTAAAACAGACATGACACTCCTAATTTGCGGGAAAAGTAAATTGGGTTGCCTCCCATAAAGCATTTTTCTTTATTAACGAGTCTTGTAGCTAGACTTGAAGTCACACATTCTTACGTGACTTCTCCTTCATCGTCGAGAGTTACATCATCGTCTTTGTTGGTGTCCAATAAGTCCTTTTGATATGGCTTCACCCATTGTTTATTTACGATAAATTCGCTTCCTTCCTCATCGTACAGCTCAATTTCTCCGTTTTCATGTCTTTGATTACCAAAAATGGGTCATACCATCTTGACTTAAGTTTTTTGGGGAATAGTCTTAATCGTGAATTAAAGAGAAGTACCTTATCTCCTTTTTCATAGTTAATTGGCAATTTTATTCGTTTATCGTGCCACCTTTTCGTTCTTTTCTTATATGAGATAGATGATTCATAGGCGTCAAGCCTCATTTCGTCCAACTCATTAATCTGTAAAAACCGGTTTTCCCCAGCTTTTGTAAGGTCTATGTTGCAGTTTTTTATGGCCCAATATGCCATGTGTTTCAATTCGACAGGAAGATGGCATGCCTTGTCATAAATTATCCTAAATGGGGTCGTTCTTAAAGGGGTTTTGAATGCTGTCTAAAATGCCCATAATGCATCATCTAATTTGTATGACCAGTCCTTCCAGTTGCTCTCAATGGTTTTTTTGAGAATACGCTTTATTGCGCGGTTCATGTTTTTGACTTGACCATTTGTCTGAGGGTGATATGCTGTGAAGAACAGGTGAATCACTCCATACCGTTTCGTTGCTTTCTCCATTTGGTAGTTGCAGAAATGGGTACCTTTATCGCTAATAAGAGCCTTTGGTATTCCGAATTGTGCGAATAGTCTCCTAAGGAAGTTCACTATGTTCCTAGCATCACTGGTGGGAAAGGCCTGAGCATCTACCCACTTGGATACGTAGTCGATGGCAACTAAGATATATTTGTTTCCGTTTGATGAGGGGAAAGGTCCCATGAAGTCTATCCCCCATACATCTAATATTTTGCAGACTTGGATGTAATTTTGAGGTGCTTCGTCTCTTGAGGAAATGTTTCTGACCCGCCGACATGCATCGCAGACTTGGACCAGTTTACGTGCATCGCGAAAGACATATGGCCAGTAAAACTCAGCCTCTAAGACATTCCTTGCGGTGGTGACGATGCCGTGATGTCCTCCGGATGGTCCGCTGTAACATTGTCGAAGAATTTGTGCTGCTTCATCTCCGTCCATGCATCTTCGTATGATCTGGTTAGCACGTTGTTTGAATAGGAAGGGCTCATCCCAAAAGTAAAGCCTTAAATCGCTAAAGATTTTTTTTTCTCTTGGCGAGTAGATCGAAAGGGTGGTATTCGGCTAGCCAAATAGTTAGCATAGTCAGCATACCATGGTTCATTATCCTTGTCGGAGATTTCCATTAATCGCTCTTCTGGAAATAAGTCCCTTATCTCAGCTCTGGTTAGCTTCCCTAGGTCAGGGTGTTCAAGTTGGGAGAGGTGATCAGCTGCTAGATTTTCAGCACCTTTCTTATCACGGATCTCGATATCGAATTCTTGAAGTAGCAAGATCCATCGAATTAGGCGTGGTTTTGCATCTGGTTTTGTGAATAGATATCGCAGGGTAGAATGATCCGTGAAGATGATGGTCTTGGATAAGACCAGGTATTGACGGAATTTGTCAAATGAAAAAACAACAGCCAAAAGCTCATTCTTGGTAGTTGTGTTGTGTAGTTCTGTTGTGCTTCGTTCATTGTTTTGCTGGCGTAATATATGGGCTTGAAATGTTTGTCGATTCTTTGTCCTAGTACTCCCCCGACAGCATAATCACTTGCGTCGCACATGATCTCAAATGGTAATGACCAATCTGGCTTGATCATGATTGGTGCCTGTGTCAGTTCACGTTTTAATGTATCGAATGCTTAGATGCATTCTTCAAAGAAGTTAAATGGTGCATCTTTAACCAGGAGCTGGGTCATCGGGCATGCGATTTGTGAGAAATCTCTTATGAACCGTCTATAGAAACCGACGTGTCCTAGAAAGCTTCGAATGGCTTTCACATTCATTGGATATGGCAGTTTGGATATTGCCTCGATTTTTGCCTTATCGACCTCAATCCTAGAACCTAAGACCTTATGGCCAAGGACGATTCCTTCCTTTACCATGAAGTGGTATTTTTCCCAATTCAATACAAGGTTGGTTTCCTCATACCTTTTTAGCATCTTTTCCAGATTTTTGAGGCAATGGTCAAAAGAACTACCAAAGACGGAGAAATCGTCCATAAATACTTCTATGCTATCCTCGATAAGCTCATGGAATATTTTCTGTCATGCGGCGTTGAAAAGTGGATGGGGCATTGCATAATCTGAAGGGCATTTGTTTGTATGCGAAGGTCCCGTAAAGGCAGGTGAACGTGGTTTTCTCTTGATCTTCAGGGGCAATAGGGATTTGAAAGTATCCAGAAAACCCGTCTAGGAAGCAGTAGTATTCATGCCCAGCCAGTCGTTCGAGCATTTGATCGATGAATGGGAGTGGAAAGTGATCTTTCCGGGTTGCGTTGTTCAACTTACGATAGTCGATACACACACGCCATCCGATGACTGTCCATTGTGGGATGAGCTCATCATTCTCATTCTTCACTACGGTCATTCCTTCCTTCTTTGGGACAACTTGGACAGGGTACGGACTGTCGGAGATGGGATAGATTAATCCAGCATCAAGGAGTTTTATGACTTCCTTTTTTATTACCTCTTTGATATTGGGGTTAACTCGTCTTTGAGGTTACACACTTGGTTTGAACTCGTCTTCCATGAGGATTTTGTGAGTACAAAAGGATGAGTCGATTCCTTTAATGTTAGCTATACTCTAAGCGATCGCCCCTTTATGATTCCGAAGAACCTCGAGGAGTCTGGTTTTTTTGTCGGAGGATAATGCGGATGAGATGACCACTAGGAGTTGGTTGTGATCGGCGCTTGATGGTTTTAGTTGATCATCCAGGTGTTCGGGTAATTCTTTTAATTCGAGTTTGGGTGGTTCCACGCTTGATGGTTTTAGTCGATCTTCCGGGGCTTTCCATTCAAGTGGTTCCACCGGCTCTGTCCTCAGGTAGAAAGAGACAGTGAGTGATTTGTTAGAATCTTCCCCTTCTTCTTCGTCAGTCTATTTTCCGTCATGATTTACTGTGTCGACCCATTGTTGTTGGACTAGCTTAACAGTGTGATCGGCGCAATATTGGTAATCATCGCGGGAGTGTTTGGATTTCATTGATTTCCCAATGTTAAAGGTGATGGTTTCACTTCCGACCCTTAAACTCAATTTTCAATCGTGTACGTCGATCATAGCTCTTGCCATGGCAAGGAAGGGCCGTCCCAAAATGATTAGGACTAACTCGTCTTTGTCCATCTCTAAAACTACAAAATCGACTGGGAAGATGAATTTGCTAACTTTTGCCAATAGATACTCGTAGACTCCAACGGGGTATTTGATAGACCGATCGGCCAGCTGGATACTCATTGTGGTGGGTTTAAGTTTAGAAATCCCTAATCGTCGGAAAAGAGAATGTCGCATGAGATTTATACTTGCTCCTAAATCAGCCAAGGCGTTCTTTACTGCCATGGGTCCGATGAGACATGGCAGCGTGAAGCTACCTGGGTCTCTTTCCTTTTGGGGCAAATTCCTTTGAATAATAGCGGAATACTCCTCACTAAGTTTAACTAAAGAGGCCACTTTCTTAAGCTTCTCCTTATGCGAAAGTAGATCTTTCAAAACTTTGGCTCCCTTTGGCTCGCTTGCCACTGGACCAAAGCCAAGTGGCTCATGCTGTAGTTTATCTATTTTGTTAGAATAATCGGGCCGAATGTTGTAGTGTGATTCTTTGGAATTGATTAAAGTTGCATCACTAAAAATGCAGAAGCGAGTGTAACACAAATATGTATACCATTTTTTATCCTTGATTATTCATTATTAGGTTATTAGCCCAAACATCTCCTCGATAATCTATTAACACAAACAATCATTTTTTTTTCATAACACTACTATAACAAATATAAAACAAATCAAATCTAACCTCCACCATCAACATAAGTACATAACCACCCCAACCTAATTATTATCGCAATAAGTGTTACGACAAGCAAAATCAATTGAAAGACAATGAATATTTTATTAGCTGATATATTAAAGGCCAAAACCCGTTGGTGATACTATATTATTGATGATGTATTTATAGTGGATTACATAAAATATACTAGAAATCCTAATGGATCTGAAGCCATATACGAGCCGGGACCTTTAACCTGCCTTCATCGGTTGGACGTGCCTTCACTCGCCGTTATAAGATTAGACAGTCATCGGAAAAAAACTCTCTTTTTCATATTACATTAATCTGATGCGACTGATTACTATCACAATCTTTATTCTTTATATCAGGATATCTATCTGTATTTTCGTTTTTTAGTAATTATAGCTTTTACACTTCAATTCGAGCTTTCATTGCTAGAGTTGGGGTGGAGTATTAAGCAATACACTATAAGGCCCGAACTTGTATATAGGTTCGCATCACACTAGGATTTCTAGCATATTCTATGTAATGCACTATAAATATATCATCAATAAAATAATACCACAGACGGGCTCGAGAATCTAATCTATCAGCTGATATATTTATCATGAGTTGTTACGCGATATGTAAAACTTTGCTTTATTAATGTTATAAGCACATATGAGAATTAAAAAAATCAAAAGTATATGTTAATATAAATTCATTAAAAATTATGAAAATGAATAATGTTATATTTAACTCCATAAAATTTAACGAAAGTTTAAAATCTATTATATCTAAAGACTGAGCCCGTTAATTGAATGCGCAGGTATGCAAGTCATTTAACCCTCAATGTAACGTCCAGATATTTAATATGAAGGGGAAGGATTCCTGCAGTTGTAACTCCATGTATTTTAACACTCTATGCACATTAAATGGTGAGTCTTTATGATTCAAGTTCATATTTGATTAATTTTCAGTTATAAGAAAATCAAAAGCCTCCTAAAAATTTAAGATTGAATCTTAATGATATGGACCTACTTATCAAAACCAGTAATTCTTAGATCTTTGGTTGTGCTGTGAAGATTATGATATTATAATATGTGTGTCAAAATCTTTATTTTTATCAGGTAATAAACTCCTCTTTTTTAATTCTTGCTTAATTTGTGTTTGATTTTACTATAACCCAAAATATGTTTTTTTAACAGTAATTTGTGATGTAGCTTTTTTATTTTCATAGTTTATTTGATGAATTAGGTGATAATTATGATGTTTAGTATTTATGCATACCAAATGTTTGTTTTTATGCCTCAGTGAAATTTGCTTACACTTCAAGAAATTTGAGCTTTTAGATGGATTGCATGCATTCAAAGGAATATGGATCTAATATAAGGCGTTTCTATATGTGGATTTTTGATGCCAATGTTGCACAATGGCGCATGATGTGGATTTACAAGAACGGGTTTATGTTGTATTTAATTTAAAACTTAGTTTCTAGAGTTTCTTCTTTTTATGCTTAAGTGTCATTTACTTTTTCAAAATTGTGACAAGAAGAAAAAGCCAGCCACATTTTGCTCATGGTATTATGCAACAAAGCGGTTGTACGTGTTTGTGCACCAGTTTTTTAGAAACACCCACTGGGATACCCTTGCAAGGCAGAAGGTGATTTTTTACACTTCCTACACTTTTTATCTGAACTTTGATCGCACAAAAAGGCATTCCTTAAACATCGACGTTGCTCGAGAGCTTGAGTCCGTGATTTATAGTTTTTGGCCGGCAATATTAGCTTGGTTTGGAAGTTTTCGGTCTGAATGGTAGTAGATATGTCTTTTAATAGTATCTTCGTAGGCATTATTTTAGTCCAGTGCAATTTTTTACATGTATTTGAGACAACAACAATAATTCATCAAACATCCATTCCCCTACAACAGTGGTTGGAACCTTACTTCTCTTAGTAACTAAATTGTAATGATATATGTGTGTAGTCCATTATGTGCTTTTAATGTGTGATTTATTTTTTTGATAGAGGAACCAAATGAAATGGAGTTCAACACATCAGATTGTTATCGCGCTTTGGCTTCCAAAAAGTTCGAAGGTGACGACATTTAGTAGGTTGTATCCTTTAAAAAATGAACTTTGGAGGAATCTTAACTTATTTGACTCATTTGACCTATTACCTTTTTATTCACCTCATGAGGTTACTATAGGTCCAAGTTTCGTTATACAGTAGAAACTCTATAAAATAATACACTTGGGACCACCAAAATTTATTAATTAAAAGAGTTATTAATTAATCGATAAATTAATAATTATTAATTTATATATTAATTAATATTTTATTAATTTATAGTATACAAATGGTTGGAAGAAAAATTCTCTATATATTAATTAATATTTTATTAATTATTGTATACAATGCATGTATATCAAATGAACGGCCCAATTTGAAAGAAACCTTCAATCTCCCACCTTATTATGCTTCTTGTGTTCAATGTATCACTTTATGGACATTAAAAATATTTTCTATATAAATACAAGATCAAAATAGGTTAACACAAACAAATCATACACACAACATGGCTTCCCATCTTAAAGGTGTGAAAAAAACAACAATGACAGACGAGATTCGAAGAGCATTATGCAAGCACAACAAGGATAATCCAAGTCTCACTCAAAAGCAATTGCAAGAATGGGTTCATAGTAACTATGGTTTGCAGGTGAGTCAAGCGACAATATCGAATACAGTTAAGCGGTCTTTAGAGTATCTCTCACTTGCTCCCGAAAGAGGCGATGTTAAGCGACACAAACCGGCAAAATTAGAGACGAGATTCAAGGGGAAATTGATTTCAACAAAAAACAAAAGACAATTGAGTCATTTTTCAAGAAACCTTCATAAATCATTCATGTAATATGCTATATATAAGGAATTATTAATTTATATTTTATATGGGGTCTAAAGAAATTATCAAAAATGTATTATCTTATAATTTTAGCGAATTATTAATTTAGCACCCTATCCCCGAGTCGGGACCGGCAAAAAATATTATCTTAGAGAGTTTATTAAATAATCGAGTATTAATTTATCGAGTTTCTACTGTATTAAACATATTAGAAACTTACAAGTTATGTAACACGGCTTATCTCAAAATAATTGTTCATTTTAAAGTCAATAATTGTTCACTTTTAAAGTGCATAAGCTTTTAATAAAGGGTTAATTTAGAAAAGCGAATAGATAAAATAAACAGCATTGGCGGGCATGAATATTACCTGGAACTCGATTGCTCACTTCTTTAAGCTTATAAGTTTTAACTATTAGGTCAAAGTGCTTACCAATATTTCCTTTCTGCTATGATATGAAAACATTTTCTAAGTTTTGCACAATATTTTCCCTCAAAGCATCTTTTCCACTGAGCTTATTTTCATAAAAAAATAATACAAAATCATAGCATTTCATTAGCTGCAAAAAGCCAAAAAGGTCCTTATTATGACTTGGCCCGAGCACATAACATGGGTAGTTCTATATTAGAGAAATAATCATGTTTATCATCACTCATCCAACTGAACAGATTTAAAACTTTGTGTTACAACTTATGTATTTGGAGAAATACTACGTTTAGAACCCATGGCACCTAATAGTAAACAATGTGGCTGAAAGAAATCGATTGGCCATTATCTATCACATATTACATTGTTGATGTTGTGCCTTCAAAGCAAAATACTAATGTCGTTACAATGGAGGTAAGAGTTTCTTTCAAGATTTGTATTTGAATATTTTGCATCTGCTAAATCATACTCCGCATGATGTTCAGGAACACTTACTTAGCCTGTTTTTTTTAATTTCTCTTTTTGCATATTAGCTTATAGTTGTTTTATAACATGTTGGTGTCTGAATTTTCTTATGTTGTGCCAATAAGTAACAAGTGTAACTGTTGGAAGTGTTCGACAAGTTATAATATGGAGGTCAATGTTGTTGTAGTGGGATAACTTAGTGAACATAGATTTAACAATAACATGTTTTCTCCATGTAAACGCTTAAAAGTGCTTATTAGATATATCAAATTTCAGTTAGTTTTGTGCCTGTTTTGTGTTTAGGATGTTTTACACTATTTAATATTTATTTACATCCACTTATAATTATCCATGTTATTATGAAGCTTACCCGCCCATCGGGCGGGTTATGAAACTAGTATATATATATATATATATATATATATATATAGTAGGGATCCAGTGAGAAGTAAAAAAATAAAAAGTGGTGAGAAGTGACTAAAACCACACATTTGAGATGCAACGACTTTCATTAGATGCATTTCTATTCATCCAGATGTACCATTTTGAGTTTCGAAAGTTAATTTGATGTGTAGATGGTGCAAATTGATTTTCATGATTTTGGCACACATAGAGGACCAAAAAATAAGAGAAATCATGAAATGCATATAATATACGTATATGCACATTATGATGCATTATAATGCATCTAAGATTATAGAGATGCATCTAATTTAAGTCGGTGCATCTAGGATATGCGGTTATAGTTACTTCTTATCCTTCTTATTTTAAGGAAACTTCTCATTTGATCCCAACTCTCTCTACTAGTTGCATGGCCCGCCCGATTGGCGGGCTTGTTTTATGAATTTCGTTTACTAAAATTTAAGTAAAGGTAAACCAATTATATATCAAATTATTTATTAAATGTATTAGCAACATGCAAAAAATGAAGAAAATATGACTTACTCCATTCCAAATGTTTAATATATATCTTACATATATGTCTCCTCATACACATTTCAGAGACCTAATGAATTTCGTTTACTAAAATTTAAGTAAAGGTAAACCAATTATATATCAAATTATTTATTAAATGTATTAGCAACATGCAAAAAATGAAGAAAATATGACTTACTCCATTCCAAATGTTTAATATATATCTTACATATATGTCTCCTCATACACATTTCAGAGACCTAAAAAAGTGAGCATTCCAAATGTTTACTATATTTCTTACATATATATCTCCTCATACACATTTAAGAGACCTCAAAAAGTGAGCGCTTAGACCTTTAGCAAACAAACAGTAGTTATTTGTTTGTTTCAGTTTGCATTTATCCGGTAACTCTCTTATAGGGGCTCACCAAATCGAGCACCTACGGTAATTCTTAATTACTATGCATAATTAATAGTCTTTTTATACACTCTTGTCTAGATTTCATTCTTCATCCTCGCCCTGTATATTTAGTACGTGATCTAACTTAATACAGAAATTTAACTGACTTGCTCAAATGGCAATCAGGAAGAGGATCGGATAACTAAAAAACGAAAAAACGAAAAAAAAAATTGGAACAATCAATTTTCATATAAAGATAAACTTTTAAGCTATGCGTAGTAACAACATGACGTTTTAACTAACACGGTTTCTAATTAATTCATGAAACGAGTAACGAGCTTAATTTTTTTTGGAAAAACCCGTATGCGTATAAACTTCTATACATTAAACCTCACGTTTCAATTAAATACTCATAAAAACCGTAGGCAGTCAACAATTACATACAACCCTTGTGTAACGCACGGGTCTGCATGCCTCGTTGTTTTTTAAAATTGACTTCATTGTAAAACAGTAAAATTTAATGATGAATCAATATCTTAAATTTGATTTTTGAAGTTTATCCTTCTAAGTGGTTTCTATTGCAATTTTGGTACGCACTTTTATGATTTTCTTTTTATCTTTCTGATATCTAAGATAAAAATAAAACTAATTTTGACTAGTTCGGATGCCAAATTTGGATTTTATTAGTCAGTTAGATGACTCAGTAGAGAGCGCGGATGGTATGATTTTGAACTCTCTTATTTGTAAAACTTAGTTTTTTTTTCTCAAGATTTCCTTTACCTCAATAATACTTCTTCTTATGTAATGCGTTGCTAAATTTTAAAGTAAAATTATTTGAAATTTGTCTCACTTTCGTTGTTAAACATATTACGTCGTATGTTTTAGGGCCTACAAGTCTCTTTTACTAAGTGTACACGTATTAGTGGATTATATATTACACAAGAATTTGAAAAAAAATCATTGGTCGATTCTTTATTATAATCAACGATATAAGATTGCATTGAATTGAAAGATCTTCTGTGGTAAGATCCTATGGAAGATAAAATATAAATTTCGTGAAAGTGGCTTGTAGTATAATGATACTTATATTTCATAGCTATTAATTAGGGTTGTAAATGAACCGGACGAAGCCTTTTTCATCTTAACTCGTTTAATTTATAGGGGGGGAGTCGGATAAAATAAAAACTATATGATCGTTAAACGAACAATTTTCTTGTTCAGTTCGTTTTATTAAAACTAAAGGTTGTTTCATATCCGTTTTTGTTCGTTCCTTAAGAACATAAAACAACGAACCATAAAATGAACGTAGAAATAAAAAAAAAAATAAAAACACGATATTATGTTTTATAAATGTTGTGTTGTTTATGTAAAGCAAATTTAAGATGATATAAAAAATATAAGATATACGAACACAAACAGATATATGATCATAAACGAACGAATAATCGTACGTTCACGATAAATGAACAAACAAGACTTTTGTTCATGTTCGTTCATTTAACTAAACGAACATAAAACGTTGTTCATGTTCGTTCATTTTTATAAATAAACGAATATAAACGCACTTTTTACCAAATTGTTCATGAAATGTTAAATGAACGTTTAATTCGTTTTTAACCATACTTTTAATCGATGGATTACGCATCGTGATAACACTACTTTATTTTTTTTCAAGTAAACATTTAAGATAACACACATGATAACTAGTTTTGCAGTTTTAGGCTATGTGTAATGGATGGTGGTGCACCATCACAACCGACCACCACAATGCATCATCTTCGCTACCCTTCATCTGTAACCGTGTGTCAAGGTGCCACTTTTGTTCTTGTTTGGTAGTCCAGCCACATTTGGTGGTGCAATCTTTTTTGTGTGTGTCTGTTTGTTAGGTATTTTGTAAAGTATATTTGTATAAAGTGAAGAATTTTATATATTTAAATTGGTGGTAACCATTAAACCTATTTGGTCGTAAGACTAGTAAAGTGCTTAATGGTGATGTGATACTGTTGTGAAAATGGTGAATTTGATGACCATTACCCATAGTCTTATGATAACTATGTTGAATTATGTCCACGTAAAAATAATATACATCCGAGAATTTATTCGAGCCTACGGGGACGCACGCGTTAATACGTAGAACAATAATGATTAATATATTAAATGTAATATATTAATAGTGATAAGTAAACGATCGTTAAATGTTTAACGAGAATTAATATTAGTCGTTAAAATTTAAATGACTAATATGCAAAAGCTGGAAAAAAGAAAGTTGTGGTTTTTCCCCCCTCTCCTTGTGCCGGTCGAACTCCACCTTCTTAAGGAGGTGGGAATACTTAACTTGCACTCTAAGTTTAGAGGGCTATATAAAGGGATTTAGGGATTAATTATTAGGTTGAATGTTTTAAGAAAAATAACCCTAAATCTCCCTTCCTCTTCCTATTGTTCGATCGACCGAAAACCCAAAGGGATTCGGTTTATGGTTTTGGTTCGACCGAAAAACCCACATAGGGTTTTCGGTTGGTTGTATTCGACGCAAGAAGAAACCAAAAGGTTTTCCGGTTTAGTTGATTGTCAAGCTACGGTGTTCGTTTGCTAATCACTACTAGCACTACATATTCTAAACGTGTTTATGTTTTCTGCTGCGTACTCGTGATCTTTAGTGGTTAATAGTTGTAAAAACCTAACAAACTAGTGTATTTGAATAACATTATGATATAAGTGTTAAATAGCAAAATAGTAGTATATTATAGATGGTGTTTTTTTGTCATTACATAAAAAAATTACATGTGTATTTATAA
>BQNB010079255.1:2957-30297 GCA_026074375.1 Tanacetum coccineum
GACCGAGTTATGCACTGAAATGTACATAAGTCATTGAGAAAAATTTAGAAATGACATGTTTTGAAAGCATTTGAAACTCTTGCTCGAACTTCATTTACACGCCCGTGTCGATGTTAATCAACATTTCTAGGTACGTAAATGTTATCGATTCCAAGAGACATGTCGAGAAGATTCTTTTTGGTATTTTTGAAAAAATTTCTGATTTTATATTTTGTTTTTCTAGGTTTTATATTTTTTTATTTTCTTTTTGTTGGTTTTATATTTTTGTATTTTCTTTTTCAAATTTTTTTTATAAATCAAAAATAAAGAGAGAATAAAAATATTTACAAATCGAAGTTTCCATTAGCAGTGACAGTTGTAGCTAGAGTTGAAGTGGATGAAGTTGAATCAGGTTGTTGTTGACGTTTATTTGATGCATCAGTAGTAGTGACAGCGGAAGACTTTAAAACAACTTGATTTTCTCCATTGAAATATTCGTCGAACAAAGGACCGAATAGCAAATCCAGCTCATTTGACGTTGTTACTGTCTCAGCTGCTTGATGAACTTCTGTTGACATTGTGGTGCGAGGCTTGAACCGTTTTGTACAAACGTCGTTTGACATTAAGGTTCGAGGCTTGATCTGTTGTGATCAAACGTCATTTGACATTTCATCATTTGTGAATCCATTATGACACTGGTTTTTGAGATATCAGCTTTTCAGCAACCATACTCTGAGATTTTCCTTGTTGACATTACATAAGGTAACTGCACTTAAATCAAGACTTTGTTCCTTCTGAACATTGATTGATGTACCTGCACTTACATCCAGAGTTTGTTTGCATTCATGAATATTAGGGATATCTGCATTTGAACCATGTGGGGGTTCACTTTCAACCTTGCTTGTGCAAGAGTCGAATAACTTTCCTGTAGGAATCCACTTAAGACCAACATATTTGAAAATTCTACCCGTGGGTTTCCACCTAAGATCAGATCTAGGAGATGTTTTCTCATACACAGCGGAAGTATTATTAAAAAAACCTGTCCTGTAAATATCTGCCTACCAAATTTCTGAGTATGACTCTTTTGATCTACGGGTTTGTTACTGTTTCTGGTCTTATGAGATTGAATCTTTGCACGTGAATTCACTTCCTTTAGGAGTTTTGTTATGCACGCATCATGATTTGCATTAAAGACACACTTATGACATGTAGAACAAACAAAGTTTTTGGAATCTGAAAAAGAACTAGAACTCTTAGAGTGATCTACTTTGGGCACAACTGTTATTGTTACGCAACTACTCTTAGTTACAGGAAAACTCCTAGGTGTTTTATTGTTGCTCCTAGGTTTTGGTTTGCTACCATCAATAGTGCTTTGAAATCTAGCAGAAGGCGTCACACTAGTTTTTGAGTTCCTATCTCTTTATTGTGTCTTTTTCCTAGCTTCATCTAGATAGTGATTATGAACCATGTCATTTGAACTAAATCTTGGCATGTTCTTAGAAATATTCCTAGATTCGCCAGATGCAATCATATGATCAGGTTTTGCAAAACGGATTCTCTTTTCTTAGGCAAATAGTGTTGAGTGACTGGTTTTGACAAATTGTTATTCACATCAACTTGGGAGGCAAGCCGTTGTTTTAACATTTGAGGCCTTTCATATTTAAACGCATTTGGTTGTCTAACAACTTATTGGTTTCTTGGTAATTGTAAAACCGGTTTCCCCAAGACTGATGTTTTATCAAACTTAGTATCTATACTATTTCCTTTTAACTTCCTTAGGTCATTTTTTAAAGCCGCAATTGAAAAAACCTTTTCCTGAATCTTAGCTTTTAAATCAGCATTATTAGCAAGTAAAGAAGTTGTTTGTTCTATAGTTTTAGATCTCTCTATTTTAATAGAATCATACAAATCTTTGTAATGCTTTTTCAAAGTCTCATTTTCCTTACGTAATTTAGCCACACTATGTTTCTCAGTTTCACCTCTAAGTGTTTGGGTGCCTATATTGGTTATTGCGTTGTTCATTGTTTCAAGTACATCAATTTCCTTTTGAATTTTGGCTTTATTACTTGTTACATTCAAAATTTGACCATGTTGCCCCTGATATATTTAGAGCATTGATTTTGATATGTAAGTTCCGAGTGAAGCAATGTGCTTCCATTCTTGAAAAAATCTTTCTGAAATTGGGAAACTGTCTCCTTTGAGCCAAAATATTTTTCAGTCTCGAGTGATTGTTTTGAGTATTCTGCTTGTCTGGTTTTCAGCGTGATATGATCATGCATAGGACTTTTAACTTGTCTTGTTTCAAGGGATTCTGGTTTCAACCATACCTTCATTATGATTTCAGGTTTGCTAAATTTGCTGTTGTCCGATAGCAAAGATATTGCTATTACAGCAGTCTATTGTACCTAAGTCCATATTGGCTCTTAATCATAAATGTCTGATATCTGTTATCATCAGCATCTGTATCATTCCCTGGGCCTGTTGTTGTCCATCTTGCACTGTTGTGTCTTGTCCTAAATGCTTTCTGTGTACAACCAAAATCAGCATCTAATGCTTTACCCGTACATCATCTTACTTCTCTTGCGTCTGATCTGTCTTTATTCACCCATTTCTTTCATACTGTCTTTTTTGATGCGTGTTCTTTCAGCAACGGGACTTCTTAACATCTAAACAGGTGTTGGAAGTGTGTATCTATGAAGTAGTTGAACCTCGATTCCAGTGTATTGAACAAAGCGTTGTGTCTGTCATTTGACTGTCCTTTAATCCATTGTTATTTGAATCGACTGAAATTTTGAACTGTTTGTTTACCAAACCCCAAAAGGCTGTCATGGAATCATTCTTCACTTGAATTTCATCTGTGTCAAGTTGATTTAGTAGTCGATTCTACGTTGTGGCGGCATTGTTCTTGTGAAAAAGTAATCAAACTTCTTGACCAAAGAGTAGACATGAATGCCCGTTTGAATCCATGTCGTTGGTGTGCCTTTTAAAGTCATCTTTTAAAAGAACTGATGGTTCTGTGAATGAAGAGATCGAAAAATATGTCTTGCATCTCTCTTTTGCTTTTGACGTCTTGTATTTAATTGCATGCACATCTTTTGTTTCAGAATTCAAAGCTGAATTCCTTTATAATTTGTTGGATGAATTTCTGATATTACTGTCTTCTTTCTCAACAACAATGTGTTTTGTATGAAACTAAATAAACATTCAATGATCAAATTTGGTAATTGGATTTGAAATGAATCTCTTTTGTTTGCATCAACTTCTTTAGTGTCAACAATTGTGGGAGTTCGTTGTTTGACGAAGAATTCTAACTCATGCATGTATTTCTGAGGGAATCCATGTTAATGATCATTGCATCGTAAAATGATTTGGCATCATATTGTGTGTATAAATTCGGCATTCCACTTTGAATTTTCTGAATTGAAAGCATTTTCAAACGTTGTTATGAGTTTTGTCAAAAGTAGTCTTGACAATCAGTCTGGAGGAGGAAAGAAATTGTTTCTTTGTAGAGTTCTAGTAAAATATAAGTCTTGAGAGGAATGTTCTCTTGGAAGATAGGCATGGTTACCAATATCTTGTAATGTATATGTGATGAAACTTTTAGTTGTGACTGAATTGCTTCGAAGGACTTTTCATGCATTTAATTCTTGTGAAAGTTGTGCTTCCTCTTCTTTGAACTTTAGAAATTGAACACGAAGAAACTGTGTATTTGTAAGAACACTTGATTTTTGATTTGCAAATGGTTATTGGTATTGACATTGTGATGAATTGTGAATGGATTATCGGATCTTTAAGTAGGTAAAGTGATTGTTGTTGTGGATTCGAAATACAGTTAACGTTCAAGGGAAATTTACAAGTCTTAGATTTTAAACGAGGAAAAGAATCGAATCTTTCACGGGATTTTACAAATACAAGAAGAAACCGTGAAACAATAATTAATTTAGATGTTGGTGATATCGTTGTTTGAACATTGAAGTAATGTGAAGCTTTGTTGGCGAAAAAATGAGCTTAAAACGATGAACGGTTGATGAAAACTCAAATATGGACTAACGGTGCAATTTTTTACAACTAAAGGGCTAAAATTGAATATAAACTAAGTAATAGAAAAATAATTGAGAAAACAAAGATCTAAAAAATGGAAAATGTTTTAAACAAAATGAAAGGTTAGATTAAAAATATTCAAATGCTAAGGACCTAAAAGAAAATGTTGTTATTAACTAAAAGATTGTAAAAAGTAAAACTATAGAAAATAAAGGGTTAAAAATGAAAATTTCAAAATTTTAAACAATATTAAAAAAATAATGCACGTGTTTTTTTTTTCTAACACTTTCTTCTTCGTATGAAATTTTAACATAAGTCACGATTGTAAGTTTTTTTGATCTTTTGAACTCGATCGGTTATCGTCGGTAAGAAGTGAATATACCACGATGATCGAAACGACGACACGATCACAACGGTGTATGCCTTAAGTCCCGTAGATTACCGATACTCGAAACCGAAAACCGAAAACACTTAACGAGTACACGTTCGATTCCCTAAGAAGGTGTAGGCTCGATCGTAAAGTATGTAGGAGCTCGTTCGGTTGTAAAAAAGGGGGACTCGTTCGATACTTTTTGTTTTTTACTCGTTTCGATCGTTTTTCTACTCGTTCCGATGGTCAAGTTACGATCCAAAACAAAAGACAATCGTTGGTCCAACGAAAAAACCCACTCGTCGATCCTCTTTTTAGTTCGATGGTCTCTTGTTCGATGGTCTTAGTTCGATGGTCTCTTGTTCGATGGTCTCTAGTTCGATGGTCTCTTGTTCGATGGTCTCTTGTTCGATGGTCTCTTGTTTGATGGTTACTGGCTCGATGCACACTAGTTCGATGGTTATCATGGCTCGATAGATCTTTCTACTTAAACAGTGCTCGTCCTTGTTTTAAGATATCGTGTTTACATAATGAAAACAAAAGATAAGAAACAGTTAGGAAAAGAAAAATAACGTGAACGTGTGGAACTAAAAACAATGTGATGAAACAGTAGGAAGAAGAAAAAATAAACTTTTTGACTAGTAAAGAAAAAAAAACGTAGGAAAAAAAGAAAAAAAAAAATAAATAGAAAAGAAAAATAATAGAAAAAAAATATTTAAGCCACGGAAAAATTGGTAACACAAAAAAGTTGGAAAGAAAAAAAAATCAAGGCACATCTAAGACCACTAAATCCCCACCCCGTGGCGATTGATACCATATGTCTATCTAAAATCTTAATCCATTTCAACAATTAATAAGCTATACCAATAAGCAAAAATAAAGTTAGAAAAGAGTAGGAAAGTGAAAGTTTATTAGGAGAGAAATAAAGAGTGGAAGATTACACACTCACCATATTTTGATATGGTATCACTACCACACTCTCCTTGTTGTGCGTGTGGGTTCTATTACTACCACTTGAGCCTTAAGTGGCTATTGTGGGCTTTTTACTTGGGCCGCCCGGGCTTGGCTACAACTTGGGCTTTGAGCCCGACCAACATGGGACAATATTAGATTACAAACCACAAGCCGTTGAACCCGTCCTAGCCTATTACTTAACAAGACTAATTACGACTAATAAGACCGATAACATTCTTGTTCGACTTATATAAAATTAAGGCTAACAGGCGATAATTGAGAAATATGCACACGGAAGTATTTAAGGACGGCCATAAAAAACTTTGTAAACGGAATCCTATAGCCACAAACATCAAAGAGCCTACTATATACACCTACTTTGCCGACTGGAAATTAGGTAATGGTTTTATCACGCCCTGGAGCAGTGGGGTGCACCTCAGTCGGAATATAAAAGCTATCACAAAAGCTATCTTCCATTTCTTTGTGTAATAATTAAATTTTAGGCGCCAAAGTTAAAGTAGCCATTTGGATTTGGGAGGTGGTTAATTAAATGAGGAAAAATGCTACTGGAATATCCGAAGAAAAGAACCTTAGAGATAAAAAGAAGAGAAAAATGAAGAGTCGCGGGGAGTATGATAAGATGAAAAGCTCGAAGAAAGCAACATGGTAAAAAAATACAGTTGTGAAAAGGGGAAACAGTAATAATAGGAGTAGAGGGTATTTATACCTGGTGTTTTTTCTTTACCCATTACCAGATGTCTGCCACGTGGAAAACCAACTGTTATGATTCAACGATCGAATTTCGCCGTAGGAAACAGTTAAAAATAGATGTTAATTAGTCTCACCAGCATGAAATAAAAGGACAACATCGGTCCACGTCACCTAAACGTCACCAACTTGATGAGGAAGCTTCGCGGAAAAGATACGTGATCACGGAACGCGACGAACCGTTAGCAATAAAACCGAAGTCTAACGGCTTTATCACGAACGCAGGAATAGTCCGCAGGCAATCTCTACTAGACTGAGGGGACTTGAGGGACGTTATAGTAAGCATACCAGGCCTTCGGGCTTGGGCACAGTATCACTGGGCTTCTGGGACAAACTTAGAAGTCATGGGATCGAAACTAAACCTAATCTGCATTGGTGTCACTGGCAGTCCGAACACAGCTAAAACGGACGCGAAACCTAATATAGTATAATTCCGTCCACGGAATGCACACGCGTCCGTACACTTACGGTATTACGGAACCTTGCCGACAAGGGACCCCACTCTGGCCACTAACTAAATACAAACGAAATATTAGGAAACCCTTAATATTTCTGTTCGTTATACAAAGGGGACTTTATGACACAATGAACAATACTATTTCTCCACTCTACATACACATACTTTCTCTCTCTACATGTTTACTTACTTTCACTCGGAGTCTAACCGTGGGGTCCGTCCCCACGGTAAGGCTAACGGTTTATTTGATTGTGCAGGAAATCATCACTTCTCTTGCTCTAGTACAAAAAAGATTATAATGCTAAAATGCAATTCGGAGGACGCAATCCCAACATATAATTTAGAGTCCTATTCTAAACCCCACACTAATTTTGTACTAACAGTAATAAACCATATATAGGATATAGGACATTTTAAAGAAGAAAAATGTCTATACCTTCTTTTTCTTCGCCCCATATAAACTTTTGTTGAATGATAATTCAAATTATTAATAATAAGATTTGAGTTGTTTTAAAACTCTATGAGTTGTCCAATATCACATCAACCAAAACCAAAGACATCATATCTAGAGAGATGTTAAAAAATTCATGTAAAGAAAGAGAATCCAATAACCAGTTCTTAGAAATCTGATGAGTCTAGGAGATTCGAGTAAACACTGAAAAACCGCTTCACTTAAACCACAATCACTGTACCGGCATCCACCTTGATCTCATACACAAACACTGCAACCAAAACCACAGAAACCAAAATACCAGCCAAACCACCATAACCCAAAAAAACATGCTAAAAAACCACCTGATGTATGCTTATGTAAAATGGTGGTTGGTGACAACACATGCTGTGGCTGAAGCTGGTGGCGGCAGCAGAATTAGTTGGTCGGCGGCGGCAAATGTGAGAGCAGAGATACCGAAAAGCGTGTGTGTTGAGAGGAAAGATATATCAAAGTGATTGAAGTGGGCTGTGTTGTTTTGTTTGTTGGGTGAGTAACGATGGTGATAATGGTTTGTGATTATATGCTATGGGCTGTTATATTATTTTATGTTACAATATATTCAATTGGGTTGTTTTTTTATAATATTTTTAAAGGCTTTTTATTGTGTATGGTGAACATCGTTGAATTGATGATTGTATGATACTAGTAGTTGGCTTAAGTAAGGAGCTAACGTCGATGGAAATGTTTTGCTTGTTAGTCATGGTTGTTATGGCCATAGAATGAATATTATTTTTATAGGCTGTAAATTGTGCTGTGGTAAACTGGTTTTGCTTGGTAAAGTAATGCTAATTGGACTTGTTGTAGTTGTGTAGCTGAAGTTACTTTTGATTTATTTACTTTAGTGGATCTTTATTGGTATCAATTTTTCATATAATCATGCTTGTTCTGCTGCTGATGGGGTTGACTAGTGAACAGTTTATTTTCAGTTATGTTGGCATGTTGATGCGGTTTCTATTTTACGTCAACTTTAGTGGATCAAATGGTTCAGTTTTTGGTTTTGTCAAATGGTTATAGAATTCTGTCTTGTTAGTTTGTGTGTTTGTCCATTGTCGAATCACTTTACTTTTTGTGTGATTTCTTTTCGCGTCTGTGAATAAGAGGAGTGACGGTGTAGAACAGATGAGTGCATTTTTGCTATCAGGTTTGTATTCTCGTTAGCATGGACTTTTGTTTAGTCTTTGTACGTTTTCTTGTTGGATTATGGTGTCGTAGCACGAATACATTACTATATATAAGTGACTATTGGGGGCCACACGTTTTTAATACAGGAGAGAACACGTTTTATACTTCACGTTTTATATAATTCCAAGGAATGGTAATTGAACATCCTATCGAACCCAAAGGTGGCCCAGGTTTTCATAATGAGGTCAAGAGGGGGTGTTGATTCGGCTTGGATAAAGAGCACAAAAGAAAGAAGTGTTGTGTCTATAACTGGACTTGATTTCCTCAGTTGATCCATAATAACAGGTTTAATGTATAATAAATAACTTCTTCACCTAGTTCATTCGACAGATGATAAAACCTTAAAAAACAACATTCGTTTTCATTTGTTCTTTGTTCCAAGCCAATCGCAACTGAAATACTATAAGTATTTGTGTGGTTTCAATTCTTGTTTTCCACCATATTCGATTTAGATTCATAATCAGATACTCACTTGTTTTTCCTTCCTAGCTCGACATAAACTAGTGGTTATAATTGTGCGTGATTGTGGGCACGAAACTCGACAATCCAGAATCAATAACAAAGGTGTTTGCTTGGTTTCTGTTCGAAGAGGAAAAACCCCAAAAGGTGTTCGGGTTTGTTTTATTCGGTTAAGAGTTTTTCGGTTGGATTAGGGTTTATAAATCCTAATTCGGTTCTTGATTATTCGGTTACAAGTCAAGGGTTTGCGTGGTAATCGGGATTAAAACAAAAGGTTGTTAGTTAGTGAAGTTAAGCCTTAGCATAGCTTATACGTGTTCGGTTGTCGTGTATTGTGTGTAGCAACGTTAGAGATCGTGGCATTTTATTTTAGTTGCTTGTTTCGTTTTCTTGATCATATTGACAAAAGGTACGCGTTTCTATTTACCTTTTTATTTGTGTTAACCATATGCTATTACTAGGTCCTATCAAAAATTCATCATTTTTAGATTTTAGAAGATTTCTTTTAGCTTTATTTTAATTTAAGTTAGAAATTATTTTAAGTTATTTAAAGTAGTTAAAATGTTTCTAGTTTTTATCCTTTTTTAGACTTTTCTAAAGTAGAGAAAATCATTTTTTTTTGGAATTTTTAGGTATTTTTTGTCATTTTTCTAGATTTTAAATAGATTAATAGGTTTTTAATTCATTAGAAAATTATAAAAAGTCAAAAAAATATAATTCCTTTTTAGAAAATTTTCTTTTATCATTTTAGAGGTTTAGAAACTATGTTTGCATTTTTAGGGTTAATTTGATTTAGTTGATAATTTAGACGCGTTTTAGGATTCTCGTTATTTGATTTCTTTGTTAATCGCCTTATTTGTTAGTATTAGCATGCCTTTTTCATAGAATTAGAAATCAAATCCAATCAAATCTTGTTCCATTCAAACATCAAATATCAAACTGACTTTTGACTCTCAAATTTGCATTCCTCGTCGGGAAAACGACCCGGGAATATCATATACTACTCGGATTTCATTGATTTTCTTTCTTTAAACCTTTTTAAGGGATACTTGATTTGGTTTTGGGTTAATATAAGTAGTATTATTATTTATATGTACCTAAAGTAAGAAATCATTGGTCTTCGGCTTATATATATAATATTATGAGCTTATAGCTTATTGTTTCAGCTTAATGAGCCACAGCTATATGTGATTTCGACTATATTTGATTCGGCTTAATAGGCATAAGGTCCATTAGGTTTTGATTATATTTTTGGACTTATGTAAAGAGGTATGGACTAAGTTTTGCTATCGGGATATGATAACATGTTTTCGGCAGCGTTATTTGCATTTATTTGATCATTTCTCATGAATTTTTGATACTTAATCAAGCGGCCACGCGAGCGGAATTCAATTATCTACAACCATATAAAAGGACAACTGCTGAAAATGACCAAAAGTACGCTGCACTTGCAGAAAGTGCGGCGCACTTTTCACCAGAACTGAAAAGTCCTTTAACACCCAAAGTGCGGCGGTTTTACCCAAAGTGCGGCGCACTTTTGAGGCGGTGGAGAAAATTAATGGCAATTAAATGAAGTATGCATTAACTCCCTATGTGCGACACACAAATAAGTTTGTGTGGCGCACTTTGGCCCCCGAAAAGCCTATAAATACCCTCCTTGGCTTCCTCATTTCACACATCCTCACACACATCATCCCACTTCGTGTGTATCACTTAGAATAGGTATTTTTGGGGATAAAGGCTTAACAAACCTTTGATCCAAACCTCCCTTGGTAACACAATCATCACAACAAGAAGAATCAAAGTTAGGAGGAGTTCTTGAAGAATTTGGTTAAACTTACTTGATGTTCATCCATATTTCAAGATTTTAATCCATCCAGGGATGTGTTAGTGAAGTGTAATTCGAATCTATAAGCGATTGTGACAGAATTGTTCATAGTTTTTGGGTTTTGCTTTGAATATAATAAAGTGTTCTAGGGAAATTCTTGTGAAATCACCATCATTTTCTCTTGGATTTTGATATAATCTTGTTTATCCTTTGAATATGATTATTATTGAATTGTTTGAGTTCATAATGTGTCTTATTACTTCTTTGATTATGGAGTAGTAATCTTATGTTTGTTTGGGCGATATGTGATCTTGGATATGGAGTGTTTGGATATGAGTTTATTAAATTGATAAATCATATTTTATATAAGAAAATAGGCCAAAAGGTTTCTTTATACATGTGTTCTATCAATCAACTTATTATATTAATTATAATAACTTATAAAGGCCGAAAGGATTTGTTGTTATTAATCGATATAATCACTTGTTATATTTAAAGGCCAAAATGATTTATAACTTGTGATAACTCTATTTTCTAAACTTATAAACACTATTCCAAACACATCATTATCTAAGTGATCATTGCCTAAACAAATATACCTTAATCATTTGATTGAATCATCCTTTTATCACTTTCTTTACAATATTCGATATATGCTCGTTTTGGTTAATTTGATCCGTAACAATCATCTTAGCCTTAGCACCTTAATTACAAACTGTGAAAACTTCAATTCTCATGGAACGACCTGGACTTACCTAAAGCTATACTATACACGAACGGGTATACTTCCCGAGTGTTGTGTTTTTAGTAAAAATCGGTATTTATAGTATTATAAATTTAAAGCTTGCAAAACACACATCAGGTTCAATAGTAGGCTGTATCACAACAACCATCATTGCAATTTTTTTTTCATAATAATTATAGTTTTTTTGCCACCAACTAAAGGTCATGGAATCCTATAACCACAAACATTAAAGATCCTAGTATATACGCCTATTTTACCAGCTGGGAACTGGGAAATGGTTTTATCACGCCCTGGAGCAGTGGGGTGCACCTCAGTCGGAATATAAAAGTTATCACAAAAGCTATCTTCCATTTCTTGAGTCATAATAGAATATTTAGCAGCAAAGTTAGCCATTTGGGAGGTTAAATGAGGAAAAATGCAAACCTGAAATCCGAAGAACCTTAGAAAAAAGAAGAAAATGAGGTGCGGACGTATGATAAAGATGAAAAGCTCGAAGAAATCAACAATGGTGGAAAATACAGTTGTGAAAAAGGAAACAGTAAAAATAGGAGAGGGTATTTATACCCTTGGTGTATTTATATCTACCCATAACCAGATGATGCCACGTGGAACCCACTTGTATGATCAACGATCGAATTTCGCCTAGGAAACAGTTAAAATAGCTGTAAATACGTCACACCAGCCAGGAAGTAAAAGGACAACATCGGTCCACGTCACCTAAACGTCACCAACTTGATGAGGAAGCTTCGCGGAAAAGATACGTGATCACGGAACGCGACGAACCGTTAGCAATAAAACCGAAGTCTAACGCTTATCACCGCACGCAGGACATAGTCCGCAGGCAATATCATACTAGACTGAGGGGACTTGATGACGTATAGTAAGCATACCAAGCCTTCGGGCTTGGGCCACAGTATCACTTGGGCTTCTGGGCCCAACTTAGCAGTCATGGGCCGAAACTAAACCTAATCCTGCATTGGTCACGGCCCGGACACAGCAAAACGGACGCGAACCTAACTATAGGATACTTCCGTCCACGGAAAGCACACGCGTCCGTACACACGGTTATTACGGAACCTTGCCCGACAAGGGACCCACTCTGGCCACTAACTAAACAAACGAAATATTAGGAAACCCTAATATTTCGTTCGCTTATAAAAAGGGACTTTCTGACACAATGAACAATACAATTTTCTCACTCTACATACACATACTTTCTCTCTCTACATGTTTACTTACTTTCACGTCGGAGTCTAACCGTGGGGTCCGTCCCCACGGTAAGGCTAACGGTTTATTTGATTGTGCAGGAAATCATCACTTCTCTTGCTCTAGTACAAGATCTAATGCTCAAATCATTCGGGGACTCGACCCGACGTATAATTTGAGTCCTATTCTAAACCCCACACTAATTTTGCACTAACAGTAATAAACCATATATAGGATATAGGACATTTAAAAGAAAGAAATGTATACCTTCTTTCTTCGCCATATAAACTTTGATTGAATGAAATACAAATTATTAATAATAAGATTGAGTTGTTTCCTAACTCATATGAGTTGTCCAATATCACATCAACCAAAACCAAAGACATCATATCTAGAGAGATGTTAAAAAATTCATGTAAAGAAAAAAGAATCACATAAACCAGATCTTAGAAATCTGATGAGATCTAGAGATTCGAGTAAAACCACGAAACCGCCATCACATAAACCAACAATCACTTTCGGTTTGATCTCATACACAAACAACTGCAACCAAAACCACAGAAACCAAAACTACCAGCCAAACCACCTAACCCAAAACAACCGGCTAAAACCACCTGAAGTAAGTATATGTAAAATGGTGGTGGTGACAACACATGCTGTTGGAAGTGGTGGCGGCAGAATTAGTTGTGTCGGCGGCGGCAATGTGAGAGAGAGATACGAAAGAGTGTGTGAGAGAAAGATATATCAAAGTGAATGAAGTGGGCTGTGTGTTTTGTTTGATGGGAGTAACGATGGTGATAATGGTGTGAATATATTCAATGGGCTATTATAATATTTTATGTTACAATATATTCAATCGGCTGCTTTTTAATAAATTTTAAAGGCTTTTTAATGTGTATGGTGAACATCACCTAATGGTTTTTTATCTTTCCTAAAGAATAAATGTTTTTTTACTTAAAATTTTTAAGACTTCTAAAATTAAAATTGCTAAATGTTTTATAAAGTAATAGAGATTAGAAAACTGAGAAATAAAAAAACGAAACAGAAAAAAAACATGAGGTATTAGTTAATAGTTATAGTTCCACCCAAAAATAATTCAAAACAAATTAGATCCCCACTAATTAATATCACCATCAAACACCCCCCAAATGTCATACTAATATTTTCATTTCAGCGTTTCAACTTTTTATATTTTTGTGTAAAGTCGTCAAGGGTACTAAAATTATAAATAGTTTCTTAAACGATATCCAATACACTGATGGCACCACTTTGAGAACAGGAAAGGAAAAGGAGAAAGTAAGAAGACAAGCTGGAGCAATTTTCTCTATATTCCCAAATGCAAACAACTTCCAATTTAAACATGCTGAGAATGTGGGTTCATCACCCATATTCCTTATTTCATGCCACTACTCTAAACATGTGTTAACTTCCCTACATGCAATAGACTTCTTCAAACTAACAAAAGGAATAAAATGCAGTAATGAAAACGTGGGGTTATGTGACTCAGTTTCTATATCTCATGGGCTTCTTGACTTCTCTTGCAGGTCTTGTTTGGGTCTAAGGTGCTTGAGGCTGTGGGCTAAGAGACTGACCATGTTGGGCTGTATCATTCAATCTACACTTATTTCATTTTCTATACCTTACATTGAATGACTCATTTACTTTTTAGGTCAACATTTGTGCTAAATGTTTACACAAACAGTTTACTTTTTACTATTAGTTTAACTGTTTTACCACTGTAATTATCATTTTGTTATCGAACATATAGTTATTGTTTTGCTGACGTCATCTTTAATCTATTTAAGAGCTAATTGTTTTCTAGGCTAAAATTCGTGCAAAATAGTTATACACGCACTAATATAATTATCGATATGTAGCTATTTTTTGTGCTGACGTCATTTTCTGAAGTTCACTTGTGGTTTATAGTTTGTGCCAAATAACACAGCAGTAATTTAGTATTAGTTTAGCTGTTTCACGGCTGTTTTTATTGATTCGTTATCGAGTATTTGAAGAACTAACAGTAATTTACTAGTTTCACTTTTTTACCGCTGTAATTGTGAATAAGTCATAAAATATATATTTATCTTTGTGCTGACATCATTGATCTGAACTTCATAAATGTTTTTTGGTTAATTATGTGCGAAATAGTTGCACAAACAGTTATCTATTGCTTGTACCGTTGTAATTATCCACTCGTCAATGAATATATAGTTATTTTTGTGCTGACCTCATTTTCGGAACTTCATAGTGAATGCATTGAAGAGCTAATCGTTCTTTAGGTTAAAATTTGTTCAGAATAGGCGCACTCAGTAATCGATTTGTTGTAACGCTGCCTGTAAGTATCAGTTCATGATTTTATATCTAGTCATTTTTGTGCTGACGTCATCTTCGGAACTTCATATTGAATCTATTTGCACAACTAAATGTTTTTAGGTAAAAAATTGTGCAGAATTATCTGTTAGTTTCACTGTTTTACCGCTGTAAGTATCAGTTCTGTGATTAATATAGTATTCGTTGCGGATTTAGTTTTGACAATGAGACTCTGAGATAGTGATATTTTTCTATTCAGTTTGTGATATGTGTGTTTAACGATTATTTTGTGAATTAACTGGTTCATGTTGTGCTATAGGTTTGGTTTAGTTGATAACTCGCACAAGTTTGTCTTATTAGTTTGTGTTTTTATTGATTGTCGAATCGCTTTATTTCATGGGAGTTACTTTTTTCGACTTTCTGTGCTCGTGAATATGATGAATGTATGAAACTAGTCGTATGGCTTAAGAAGGAGCTAACGTCGATGGATGTTTGCTAGTTAGTAAGTGTGATGGCCATAGAATGAATATTATTTTTATAGGCTGTAAATTGTGCTGTGGTAAACTGGTTTTGCTTGGTAAAGTAAAGCACCTAGGCCTAGTTGACGAGAGTAGCAGCAGTTACTTTGATTTATTACATTAGTGGATCTTAATGTTACAAAGTTACAATAACAATGCTAGTTCTGCTGCTGCTGGTGACAGTGACAGTTATTTTCAGTGTATGTTGCATGTTGATGCGGTTTTATTTTAACGTCAACTAGTGGATCAACTGGTTCGTTTGGTTTAGTCAATATGTTATAGAATTCTGTCTTGTTAGTTTGTGTGTTTGTCCATTGTCGAATCACTTTACTTTTTGTGTGATTTCTTTTCTCGTCTGTGAATAAGAGGAGTGACGGTGTAGAACAGATGATGCATTTTGCTACTCAGGTGTATCTCGTTAGCATGGACTTTTTTTTAGTCTTTGAAGTTTTTCTTGTTGGATTATGGTAGTCGTAAGCACGAATACATTACGAATATAAGTGAGCCTATTGGGGGCACACACGTTAATACACGGAGAACACGTTTTATACTTCACGTTTTATATAATTCACAAGGACTGTAAATGAACATCTCTCGAACCCAAAGGTGGCCGGTTTTCCTAATGAGGATCAAGAGGGGGTGTTTATTCGGCTTGGATAAAGAGCACAAAGAAAAGAAGTGTTGTGATATAACTAGGACTTGATTTCCTAGTTGATCCATACTAAGGTTTAATGTATATAAATACTCTTCACCCTAGTTCATTCGACAGATGATAAAAACCTTAAAACAACATTCGTTTTCTTTGTTCTTTGTTCCAGCCAATCGCAACAGAAAACTATCAAGTATTTGTGTGGTTTTCAATTCTAGTTTTCCACCATATTCGATTTAGCTTCATAATCGATACTCACTTGTTTTCTTCCTAGCTCGACATAACAAGTGTATACATGTGGTGATTGTGGGACGAAACTCGACAATCCAGAATCAATAACAAAGGTGTTTGCTTGGTTTCTGTTCGAAGAGGAAAAACCCCAAAAGGTGTTCGGGTTTGTTTTATTCGGTTAAGAGTTTTTCGGTTGGATTAGGGTTTATAAATCCTAATTCGGTTCTTGGATTATTCGGTTACAAGTCAAGGGTTTGCGTGGTAATCGGGATTAAAACAAAAGGTTGTTAGTTAGTGAAGTTAAGCCTAGCATAGCTTAACGTGTTCGGTTGACGTGATTGTGTGAGCAACCGTAGAGGCAATTATTTTAGTTGCTTGTTTCGTTTTCTTGATCATATTGACAAAAGGTACGCGTTTCTATTTACCTTTTTATTTGTGTTAACCATATGCTATTACTAGGTCACTCCGCTGCGTATTCGTGGCTAAACTAGTTACCTAGGTATTTAAATCCCAACATTTCTAGACTGTAAATGGTTTAATTTTATAAAGCAAAACACCAAGACCATGCCAGAAGGTGTTAATGCGGTGTATATACAACGTCGAATTAGTGAATCAACTGGTTAAAGTTATGCACTAGTTCTGGACTTCTGGTTTAGTTAATAGGTTAGTTTGTGTGTTTGTGCATTGTTAAGTCGATTTTCTTCATGTGTCTGTGAACATGATGAAACTAGTGTGATGGGTGTAGCATGAGTATCGTATAGCATGAAAATGAAGCCTTTGAGGTTTTTCTAGGCTGTGAATTATGCTGCTGTAAATTAGTTTAGCTTCGCAAAGCAAATCAACTAGGCCACAGTAGCATCAGTTTCTTAGATTTGTTGTAAATAATATATTTCATTAGTGGATCGTAATGGTGCGATGGCAATTCCAGTTCTGCTGCTGCTGACAACAGTTGCTACTAGTATTATTGTTCTGCGTTCTGTAAATTGTGGTTGATTTTACCGAGTCTGAGTATTGTATTTATTTATCACTGTTAACTTAATTCATTTTCATGTTGAGATAGTCGAAGAAAAGAGGTTTGTCACTAGAAGAGAAGCGGGAGAAGATGCTTCAGATCTTCTATGACTCTCAAGAGTTTTACCTGGTGAGTATAGGATATCATATACAATTCATAGTTAAGAAGCATTATTACTATCATTATCTGCATAATCAATGTGTCCGAATTTGCTTATGAATATTTCTTTTGTATGCTACAGATTTCTTTGTTGGAAAACTTAGTTCATAAGTATATTTCCTTTGTTTGATTTAGTAGTATCGCTGTTAGCCAAAAGTAGTTGTGATCAGATGCTGCCATCTCGATTCTATTTGCAAATATTCTGTTAGGATCAGCGGGAAGGTTGGCTACTTTACAGTCATTTAAGGTTTGCGTAATATAGTTTTCAACTTGCGTTTTGAGTCTTCTAAAGTTAGATTACACTATAATAGGTTCGGATTTCACTGATATACTTCTATGTGATGGAGTGCTTCATTCAGTTCTATTTGTATGCATGTAAACACTTTTGGTGGCGTTCTGTTATGTTTGAAACTTATGTTAATGCATGCTTTCTGTGTACAAATGTCAGCTGAAGGAACTTGAAAAATTGGGCCTGAGGAAAGGCGTTATCAGCCAATCTGTCAAAGACGTTGTCCAAAGTCTAGTGGATGATGACCTGGTCTCAAAGGACAAGATAGGAACCTTGGTAAGAAATCAGCATCTTTCAAAAGAGACATCAGTCCTGAACACAAAATGATAATACATCCTCATGTATATTATTTCTGAACAAAATATGATAATATTTCAGGTATACTTTTGGAGTCTCCCTAGTTGTGCTGGAAATCAGGTATAATAAGCTTTTACTATAATATGCGATCAAATAGGAATGATTTCGTGTCCATATCATGAATCATCATAGTAGATCTTTGTCTTGCTTATATATGCCTTTTTGTATAACAGCTAAGAAATGTGTCGAAGAGACTTGAGTTAGAGCTTCAAAGCAGCAAGAAGCGACACATAGAGCTTGTGGAGCAATGTGAGTCCCTGAAGAAAGGCCGTGAGGATTCGGTAAGTTGGTGACTTAACTTTTGCTATTCTAAATATGATTTTGACAGCAACCATGACCAGGATGCGCGAGAAGAGGCTTTGATTGAGCTCAAAGCCATTGAACAAAAGTATCACAGTCTGAAAGTAGGTTCACATTCTGTTTCTTTTTCATTAATCATCAGATAACGTAAAAACATATGATAACAGTTTATAATCAAAATATCAGGCAGAATTGGGACAGTTTGCAGAGAATGATCCAGCTACATTTGAAGCAATGAGTAATCAAATAACAACCTTATTTTCTTCATTTGTATTTTATCATAATCAATTTAGAAGACCTTTATTTGAAATTAAAATCCGTATACTGACTAAACATGTTGAAATGTTAATAATTGATTTCAGAGGAAGCTACTAAAGTTGCCCATGAAGCCGCTAACAAATGGACAGGTTTGACCTCCTCGCTTCTGCACATAAAGTTCTAGTTTCAACTCAGTTATTTACTTATTCCTAACAGTGCCATATGAATATTCTGCAGACAATATCTTCACAATGCGTCAGTGGTGCTCAAACAATTTCCCTCAGGCCAAAGAACAGCTTGAACACTTGTACAATGAGGTAAATTCTAATTCCCCTGTACCATCTTGAAACACAAGTAATTTACTACTGTACATCCCAACTCATTTGATATCACTGCTATTCCATACATACTACCTTATAATTATGAATGACTAATAGCCGTATGTCATAAACACGAATTGAAGTTTATATGGACCGGTAATTTAGATGTTCATAGAGGTGGGTAAACAGGCAGATTAGGTGGTAAAGGGTGGTAGGGGTAAAAATGGGTAGGCTGGTTTGACCCGTCACACTTTTTGTGCAATTCTTGTAAACTTCTATAGAGTTACTGTGTCAAGTATAATCACAACATCACATTAACGCAATAACAATTAATTTTCTTGATATCAACGATTAAGCAGTTTCATGCATTCGAAATACATTTCGGGTATCGATTGGATCAACCTATTGACCCGTTTCCTTTTGAGTATTGTACACGTTCAACCCGTTAAAGATAAGTGTAATATGATTCACCAATTCATTAGTAAAAGGGTTGGAATCGCCACCTTTAGATGTCACCTGACATCAAATAGTTTTATGCACCCTCGTTGGGAAAAATGCCAAGAGGAGCTCCATTGCTGTCATTTTTCACTGCAATGCTGATGCATGCTAAAACTACTTAACTGTGATTTGTGAAAATTACATGCTGTCTCACCAGGTACTGCCTTTACATGTAATTTTCAGGTAGGGATAACAGAGGATTTCGACTATTTGGAGTAAACAAGTTATTTGATTAGGTTTAATATGTAGCATTACCAAATAAGTTGCATTCCAAACATTTAAACTAGTGGCAAAATATCCATATCCATGTGATCAAGAACACATACATGCAGAGATCATCATCACTAAGATTGTAAACATTACAAGACAACCATTAATCTGCACGCATTATTTAATAACTTACACTAATCTGTATACTTTGCAATGTTACCATCATGACCGTCTTTAGTAATGATGAAACCAAACTACTGATCAAGCAGAAGTAGGGTTTCCATGTAGGAGCTTATAGAGAAGAAAGATTCGGTTGCTCCAATATCATCGTGTCCTGACCAGGGAATTCTGATATCATTGACATGTCCTGAGCATGGATCATAAACTTGAAGTATGGGATCAGCATCAACATTATTTGCACATCTTGTTTCAATAATAGCTTCGCCATTCTTCCTAAGCTCAAATACATTATAATACTTTGGATACATCGGCTCAATGTGGAACATAATAGTAAATGATTGTGCAACACCATCACCCTTCATCACCCAGTAATTCAATGAATGGTCATAAACGTCGGCCTCAGCGTGGTCGATCACAGTAAGACACTCGTTCCACTTGGATAACTCTAAGCATTCTGAGAGTTGTAAACTACGCGGAAGACACACTTTTCCAAATTCATCATTACTCAAATTAAATGAAACGATAGAATAAGACTCATTTCCGAAAGGCGGTGGCCTATCATCACGCTCAATCCAGTAAATAAACCCTTTAACGCACACCCCCTTATGATACTTTAAACGACATGATTTATATTGGGATTTAACAGATACTTTTTTCCAAGCTCGTGTGCTTAATGTATAAACATGAACTTCAAGGATACCCTTAACTTTATCAATCTTAACAAGTTTAGGATCACAAGTCTCGGGACAAACCCCAAAACCAACCCAACCAGTTCCAAGTCTTACCCGAGGTTCCAGCAAAACTGAGACAGATTTTCTGATCGACGGATTCCAAAAAACAACCATCTCTGAGTGATATTTATGATAACCGTGAAAACATATTAATCCGCATGAGGAACCGAGTATTCTTGCAGGTTCGTACCTGGAGATTCTTGCGCGTTCAAGTATCTGAACAGACAAGGGGACAGTAATGGGAGACATGTGTTGAGGAAAAGTGTCGTTATCGATAATGGAAACGTATTCATCGATAATGGAAAGGTATCCATCTATATCGTCATCGTATTGTTGGACATTGTATCTTACTAGTAGATGAGGATCATTCATCGATTGGTAATTTTTGATAAATTCAGAGCTGTCGATCAGAGACTTCCATTGTTTCGAAACACAACGGAATCGAATCAATGATTTGGCTGGAAGCTTTTTGATGATTATTGTTTGGATATCAAACGGAACATGGTCTGCCGTCGTTATCTTAAGGTTTGAAGTTAGCAATTATGAAACAGGCAACCTGTATTTATAATGCATGCATGCCTTTACTTTGTTCTCTCCCAGGCGATGTGGGACACTAGAATATTTAGAGTCAAAGATATATAAAACTTCAAATAGTTATATTACAAGCTGAGCTCGAGTCAAACTTTAATTTTTCATTGCCAAATCGTATAAACGAGCCGAGCTCGAGCCGAGTCCGAGCATGTATAACATGCCACGAGCTGAGACCAAGCTAAAAATAAGGCTCAAACCGAGCCGAGCTCGATCTTTGACGGGCTCGGCTCGGCTGGTTTCTACCCCTACTTAAGAGTGCATGGTGCAGTGGCTATTGGCACGTTACAAGACTTTTTTTTTGCCTATAGTGCCACCACACAACACCACTGCTTGTAGGGGTGTCAAACAAGTTATCGGGTTGGGTTAGGGCTTATCGGGTTGGGACTATCGGGTTTTGAGAAATTAAAAACTAACCCGCAACTCGACCCTATAAGAAATCGGGTTATTCGGATTCGGATCTATCGGGTTGCGGGTTATTAGGTCGAGTTATCGAGTTACATGTTAATTTCAGCTCACGAATTGACTCATTTAAAATATACCGCATTATAATGTTAACTTGTATTTAAGAGCAACATGGCACTTATACATTCCTTGGCACAAATATATTGAAGAAACAAATCATATAGCACTTATACATTCCAGCAGGCATTGTGCAAATATCGTATGAATTGAATTCATCAACTACAAATGGTATACACATTAATCAAATAAGAATACTCGTATAACATATCAAGTATGGCAATCTTTTTTTTTTAAAGCAATATATATCAAATCAAACAAAACAACTTAAAAACAAAGGCATCCACCATTAACAGTATGACAATCTTTTATTATTTGCCTAATATACAAAACAAACTAGAAAGACTTATATATATTATAAGATTTATGAATAAATAGGTTATTATAGCTTATTGGATTTATCGGGTCAATCCGATAACGAATCAATTAAAACCCTAACCCGGTCCTATTAGGCTATCAGGTCGACCCGATAAACCCGATAAACTAATTTAGACCCAACTGTAGAAGGTTTTATCGGGTTAGTATCGGGTCAAGTCAACCCATTTGACACCCTAGCTGCATGTCCCATGCGTGCATTATCCAGCACACACCCAAGCCTACGACGGTCATTTTTTGCCGACTCCTAAATTTAAATTCAATCGTTGAATAACGGCGACCCCCCCCCCCTCTTCACTTATAAATACCCACTTTTAACAAATAACTTTCAAATATTCAAACAAAATCATAATTTATATACACTTTCTACCCCTTTTATTATACTCTTGCAAAATGAGTTATGGCGACGAAGCTCGAGCCAAAGAATTATCACATTTATACGAATATCATGAACAATTTCAAGCCCTTGATGGCGATGAGGCCACTTGTTCACACACTCGGACGTCCATACCCAAAGACGACGCCAAACATTGTCTCATGAAAGATTATTTTCGCAACAATTCAAAATATGCGAAAGGAATTTTAAGCTACGGCATCAATGAGTCAAATCAAGGAATTTTACTTCTTCTAAATCGTTAGTTATAATAGTACTGCTAGTACAATATTAGTACTGTCAGCATATATAGTTAGTACTGTTAGTTATATAGTTAGTACTGCTTATGAGATATGCATGAGTTATATTAGGAATATATATGCATGATCTGTTAACGCGTTTTGTAAGCCTATTAGGGTTTTTCCTTGGTGTATAAAAGGAACCCTTACGGCATAGTTAGCATAGATATTATGGATAGATAATAGAAGCAGATCAATATTCATAGATTAGTTGTTAGACAAAACATATAGTTGTTTTGTGATTTATTCAATATAGTGAAAGTTCTGTGTTCATTGTTTATTGTTTCTTCTGAGTATATAAAGATTAATTCCGCATAGTCTTTATATATACATCACAAGGTTTCTAAT
The DNA here is from genome assembly GCA_026074375.1 of Tanacetum coccineum. NCBI lineage: Eukaryota > Viridiplantae > Streptophyta > Magnoliopsida > Asterales > Asteraceae > Tanacetum > Tanacetum coccineum. The sequence continues at coordinate 25,967 of BQNB010079255.1, forward strand.
CTAGTTGTTTAGATTTATCTAAACAGAACAAAAGATCCATTCAAGTGAAACCATCAATTGGTATCAGAGCGGGTTGCTCGTGATATCTAGGATTGTACAAGGTTTATGTATCGAATTTGTGAAGAAAAAAAGGTATAAATTTTCTGTTTTGAAGTTTGTTCAAATTCGGTGAAAAACAAGGGTTTTCTATAAACCCTAATTCGGTAAACCCTAATTCGGTTGATCATCATAAGGGATTCACGTTATTGGTATGATTTTAATATTCTAGATCTTTGGATCTACATATTCTTGGTTCTGATCCGTGGCTTATACCCTCTTGTGATGGACGTGAATGTGTGAAACTCGAAACTCTAATTCTTGTTTGATATTATTATTTATTCTTGAAGGTTTTGATGTAATTGGTTAGGGTTCTACTCATCAGGCATATGAAATCCTAATTCATGATGGAGTTTGTATATGGTGATCGTTCATATGAAACCCTAATTTAGGTTTTCTTGATCGTTCATATAATGCATGCTTCTGATCGTATTGATTAATGCTGCTCGCTGTCTAAGTTTATGTGGAAGGTTGTTTGTTCGTGTTAATGGCGGTGGTAGTTGTGTTTGCCTGGTGGTGTATGTGGTGATGTGAATCTATGAAGAGCAGTTGCTGCTGGAAAGAGGACACAACATCAGAAGGTCGACACATGTTCAGAACTGAAGCTTGGTTGACATTGTTTCACATGTTCAAAGATTAAAAGGTTAGCATATTAATGGAAGCATTTTTGGTATGATATTTCTTGAACACCAGGCTGTTACCCGATGGTTTCCTGTTGGGATTCTTGATTTGATGAGACAAAATAAATATAAGAATGAAACAAGAAGGACTAAATCTAGCATATCAGAATTCTAAAAGCTGGTGGAGCACATGGAGAATTATTGAAGATTTAGTCAAAGATATCAAAAGATAAAGATGGAAGATCTCCTTATGAAGATATCAGAAGATCAAGTTTGTACTGCCTGGGCCCATTGGATATTAGTACTGTTCGTGAATGCTATATCTATTAAAGTTTCTATATAGCACTTGCTGTTTGGGCTCAAAAAGGGTTGCGTGATATATTGGAAGTTGACTATGAGGAAAGATGTGCATGAAGGGTATGGTGGTGTCATATACATATGATTATTAATGCTCTTTGATGTAAGTTTGTGTTGTTTGTGTACATGGGATTCTTGCATCAAGTTTAAGAATTATATGGATACTATATTTTTGGCATGCATAATAAAGCTTCTGTTTAAAGGGTCAATATTAAAGCTGCTTTAAGTATAACAGTATTAAGATACTACTGTTTGGTCCAAGAAAAAGTTTTGTACTGTTCGAGTGAAGAAAGTTTGTACTATTAGTTGTATCCGAGAAGAGTTTATACTGCCAGAGTTGTCCGATAAAGCATTTAGTACCTCTAGCTTGGTATGATATCGGATAGTACACGTCGCTTGGTTTTCGAATGTATTTGAATCTCGGACATAACTATTTTTCAAATAGTTTATTCTTATTAATTTTATGGCTTGTATTTTTAGGATTATTTGAAGATGTGATTACGAAGATAATTCAATATTGCTTACTTGATGTTGTAGTTGAGTTTCATAGGTGCGTGTCTTATCATATCTTAAAGTCGTGTTTATAGCAGGACATTGACTTTAAAGATAACTTGTTCGTGCTTACAATGGTGTGATGAAGACTTGTGAGAATCTAGCAAAGGTGTGTGATTTTTCTTATGGTGCTTAATGCTCACATTTGCTATCACTTAGTATGTGTCTCATAGAAGATGAGGTTTTTGTCAAGAGGTTGCAGTCTACTTATATTTCATAGATTTATTTATAAGTTTGACATCACGTGGATAGTGCAAGACATAAGACACAAGTTTGGGAGATTCTACTTCTTCATCAAATTCGTTATACTTAGTTTTCTTCATCAGTGATCACTACATAGAGCCTACAGAGTTCGAGATTCAAGAGATGGTAAACATATTGGTTTCAGGGGAAGCTTATTGATTAAATGTTTAACCATCTACATGCACCACTTGAGGGGAAGTGTTTTGTTACTACTGCTAGTTTATATTTCTATGACTCAAAGTCATTTTTTGTATTATGCTTCATGGAGGGTATTTTGAGTCATTAGAAAGATGCATTGGTAGTGTGGTATATGATTTGTAGCTGTTATGATCCAAGTTGCATATCTACAGAAGACCCCTATTGGATGAAGACAAAAAGGGGAAGAAGATTACAGGTTCATTGATTTGCAGCTTATTTATGTGTGGTGACATGTTCAAGGAGATCTTGATTTTGTTTCATTCAGGTAGATGATTACATCTCAACTTCAGAGGAAGCTTTAGCTTTATGATGAAGTTCGTACATGACTTTGTTTGTTTTATCATCATCAAATAAGGGAAGATTGTTGGGATTCTTGATTTGATGAGACAAAATAAATATAAGAATGAAACAAGAAGGACTAAATCTAGCATATCAGAATTCTACAAGCTGGTGGAGCACATGGAGAATTATTGAAGATTTAGTCAAAGATATCAAAAGATAAAGATGGAAGATCTCCTTATGAAGATATCAGAAGATCAAGTTTAATATTTAAAAGATTTATTTGTCTTATACTTATCTTCTTATGTAAGTCATGATCTCTCCCTATATAAAGAGATCATAGACATAGGTTTTAGAATATATGTCTCATAGAAGATGAGGTTTTTGTCAAGAGGTTGCGGTCTACTTATATTTATAAGTTCGACGTCACGTGGATAGTGCAAGACATAAGACACAAGTTTGGGAGATTCTACTTCTTTATCAAATTCGTTGTACTCGATTTTCTTCATCAGTAATCACTACATAGAGCCTACAGAGTTTGAGATTCAAGAGATGGTAAACATATTGGTTTCAGGGGAAGCTTATTGTTAACATGTTTAACCATCTACATGCACCACTTGAGGGGAATTGTTTCGTTACTATTGCTAGTCATTTATTACTACTGCTAGTTTATATTTCTACTGCTCAAAGTCATTTTTCGTATTATGCTTCATGGCGGGTATTTTGAGTATTAAAAGACTGGATTAGTAGTTGTGGTATATGGTTTGTAGCTGTTATGATCCAAGTTGCATATCTACAGAAGACCCCTATTGGATGAAGACAAAAAGGGGAAGAAGATTGCAAGTTTATTGATTTGCAGCTTATTATGTGTAGGATCCAAGATCTGGACTCATCTAGGATATCATAATCATGATTAACGCGGAATAACAATTAAAACAATCATAATTAAGACCAAGGTTTTTCTAATAAAGATGAAGCCTTTCATTTGTATTTGATCAAGATACAAGGCTTACTATACTATTAATAAGCTATTAATAAGCTACTAATAAGCTACTAATAATCTAGCTAATTAACCTAGGCGCCTTATAAGGGTTGACGCCTAGAGAACACACACACACCTTTAGGTTTACATTGTTTCTGAATCAATAAATAAACCTAGGTGCCTACCCTCTTTATATAATAGAGGAACTAGGGTTACATCCCAACCCTAGCTTACTAACTAAGCTAACTAAATAGTACATAATAAGTCCCTATTGTTTCTTCTTTCTTCATTTCTGCTCATAGGTTTTGTTATCATCAAATATGTAATTCCCAACAAGCTTGTTTCATGTAACTTAAATTTATTAAGCTTATTTTGTGCTTATTTTCATTCGGCTTATATAATAAGCTTTTGGAAAAGCTTAGTTGATTATTTTGAGCTTAAAGGGCTTATATTTGGTTCGGCCCAAATAAGAAAAGAAAGGAAAAACATTTGTTTAGCTTATTTTGTTTCGGCTTATATTTTATTAGCTTATTTTCTAGATTATTTTGAAAGGACAAACGATAAACTTATTTGGCTTAACAAATAAGCCCGAATATATTTTATTGGGCTTATAGCCGCGTCCCACATACAAGGCCCAACACCATGAACTTATTTTCGAGCTTATGTGGTCAGCTTATTATTGTTTGGCTTATTGATAGCTTATTATTAAGTCGCGTGTTTATTATTTAATGTTTTGCTTATCGGACTAAATGGATAAGTTAAAACTACATTTTTGGACTTAACGGGCCAAGGCCCAACATAAACACAATACATATAGGCGTAAAGCTACGGTGTAGCTTATTGGATAAGTTCGCGAGTAGCTTATTTAATAGTATACGACTTAAATGCGTTGCGTTTAATTATTTTTTAACGTTAGACGTTGCGAATAATAAAGATTTGGCTTATTGGGCCTAAAAGCCCAATAAGGGCCCAAATGGTCTTTTGATTAAATAATAAAAGGGTTT